>JANEHK010000165.1:171136-191802 GCA_025960845.1 Tachycineta bicolor | reverse complement strand
TTTTTTTTTTTTTTTTTTTTTTTTTTTTTTTGAACCCTCGCAGTAAGATGAACTATTCCTCTGAAATGTGCCTGGTGAAAGCTCTTCGTGCCAGGAGAGGAGCTGGGAAAACACAAAATCAGACTGCCCCAGGGAAGTTCCCGTGAGCATTAAGGAAAGGGGAGTGTATTTGCTTTTGCTGGCCAGATAATTGCAAGCTGGGGATTTATCCATTTGTCCTCCAGCAGACTCCCACTTCCCATGTTTTTCCTGATGCATTGGGATGAAGCTATAGAGGTGTAGCAACTGCTGCTCTGCTGACTGTGAAAAATTGCTGTGGGACGTGGCTGAAACAAAAAGCTGTTTCTGCTCCCCCAAAACAAGTCCCATGGAGCTCACAGGGCAAAGCCAGATTGCCTCTCCTGGTTTACATCTATAGGTTTGAGGGTATTGGCAGAGTTTTCAAACATCCCTGGGTGATTCAGTGTATTAACCTGCTGAAAGCCAGCAGAGCCAAAGGGCAAAGGTTGCTTGGGCACTCCTGAAAATGTTATGCCGTAACATTATTCTCAAAGATCAGAACCCCAAATTGGTTACACCAGCTTAAATCAAATTACCACTGCATGCCAATCTTCTCTCAAATCACTTTTGCTCCGGGGCATCATCTGTTTTGGTCAGAAAAAAAATCTTTCTTATTTCTCATGCTGGAAATTGTACAGTAAGGGTCAAAATCTGGTCGGGCTCGCCGGTGTCATGGTTTCAGCTGAGTTGATTAGGACGTGAATTAATCTTGCCAGCAGCAAAATTGAATCTAACTTATTTGGAAGCATCTGGCACTGACAAGGATGCTGGACCCTCAGTCTGTTTTGACGTAGGAAAAAACATCTCCTGTGTTTCAGAGCTGAAATTCACATACTTTGGATGCGAGCCCACGGTCAGTGGCCATCTCTTTGTGAGATTGCTGCTCAAGGCAAAGCTGCCTTAGTTCAAAAACTGTTTTGAACTAAACACAGGGAAAATAATTCAGAGTTCAAGGTTTCTTAGAATCACAGGATGTTTTGGGTTGGAGGGGACCTTAAAGGTCACTTCATTCCAACTCTTACTGCCTTCCCCTAGACCAGGTTGCCCAAAGCCTAGAAAAGCAGAAGGGAAGGAAATCCTTCCCAGATGTCGTTGCACAGAAGGTAGGACTGGAGCTTCACCCCATGTCCAGCCACCATCTCTGTACATTGAGTCCCTGTACATGCTTCTCCTCCAGCCAAAGCTCCACTGGAGGGGAGGGAGCTGTGCATTTTTCAGCACAGAACCCTCATCTTCATTTCTTCGAGCATATGCAGTTAGGGAGGGAGAAAAAGAGGGAAAGAAATTTTATATGTATAAAACATATAAATACTTTTATATTACATAAAATATAAATAGTATAAAATACAATGCATTTTATATAATTTATTAAATGTAGATACGTAATATTTTATATTTAAAATAAACATATTAATGTATAAATACTTATATATAGCATATAGTAGCTGTCTTTGCAACTGTTGCAGTAATTTTGGTTTAACCACAGGGGATTCCTATTACAAATTATATTCCTTAAAGGAAAGAGGGGTTTGACTCTTCTTTTCATTACATTGGCTGGTACCACTGCACAGCTATTCCTCCTGTATAGATGTGTGCTCTTACCAAACTAATGTCTTTGCACCGGAATTAATTAAGGATTTCTTTCTGTTTCCACGGGAAGTTAATAAAAAATGCTTCCTCCTTTTTGCACGAGTTTTTACACCTGAAAATGCTGAATCAGCAGCAAGGTAGAAATGTCCTAAATAAATATAGTTATAACAACTGCCTCGCGTATCTGCAGAGCTTTAGAAGGGTTCAGCTGATGTTTTATTTAGTAATGACACGATGAAAAAACTTACAGAATATGAATAATGCTGAATGCTCAGGCCATACCAGCTTGCTGAATTCACAAACTCCTACGAGTCAAGCCCAAACCACTGAGGTAAAGGAATTCCTTTTATTCATCTGGCCAGATCAAGTTCTCAGACCGAAGTTACCCTTATTTTAATTCCAACATTCTACAAACACAGTCTCCATACCTGAAATCACAACTAAGCTCTTCTCAAGGGTTTCTATTCCTTCTTGCCAAACTGGTCCTGTCCTTTGTCTGTCCTCAGTCTATTTCAAAAACATTCACACCTCAGTTCTTAGAGGCTAATCAACTCTTCAACCTCAGCATGTGCTGCACTTAAAACTCTTAACACAAGATGGATGTTGCCTCAAAAATACAGTTACAGTGAATAACCAAAACACACACACCACAGTCACAGCAGGGAGGGGGCTTTAAGGGTTTTCATACACCTCACTCACTTTGTTTTTCTCCAGCCGTTTCAGTCTCCTGAAACGGAACCACGGGTCCAAACTCCTCAATCGCTTTGTGCTGGTAGCACGTCTCAACAAACTCTCTCACAATCTTTCTCACAGTCAGGATGCATTCACACAGTGTAACAACCACAAATCAGGATTTGCCCTTACAATTGCTAGTCCCGGATTCTAGCAAACTGAGCCCTCTATGGCACAGCAAATGGAAAAATCCCCTTCTGCCAGCAACAACAATCCAAGCTCTCCATGGCCCGGTACAACAGCTTAACAGCTTTCTCTGCTGGCAACCAAGTACAACTGCTCAGGTACCATTCAAGCTTGCAAGCACATTACAGAGGCACAAGTTGTGCGTGGGACGTCTCCCACGACTTACCAACAGCCTTTCCTGACCATGCCTACGCCTTCCAGGTCAAATCACTTACGACACAAACTCTTACAAAACACAACACACACGGTGCACCAATAATTCTTCCGCAGCCTAGACACGCAAACCCACAAAACACAAATCTGTGCACACTACACACACACCTGGCGCGCACGGAGCTGCAATCAGGATTTTCTGCGACCCACGACGGGACCCTTTGCATCCTAAAACTCAGGCTAGCCACTTGAATTATGGATGACTAAGGTACCTTCTTCTGGGAGAATGTGGGGGAAAATCCACGGGAAATTCTGGGGGGCAGTGGGGCAAATCTGCATGGAATTCCATAGGGGAATGTGGGGAAAATCCATGGAGAATTCTGGGGAATTTTGGAGAGGTTTTGGGGATTTTGGGGGATTTTTTTGGAGGTTTTTTAGGTGATTTTTTGGGGAATTTTTTGGGGGACTTTTCTGAGAAATTCTCAGCAATTTTTAGTGGTTTTGGGGGAATTCTTGTGGAGATTTTTTTGGGAATTTTTGGGGGAAATTTTTAGTGGTTTTTGGAATTTTTTTTTTTTTTTGCAATTTTTGAGGATTTTTCTGTGAGGTTTGGGGTGAATTTTTTTGTGGTTTTTTTAAGAAACTTTTGTGGGGTTTAGGGGGGAAATTTTTGGTGATTTTTTTGGGGGGGATTTTTCCGTGATTTTTTTGGAATTTTTTGGGGATTTTTTGGGGGATATTTCAGGGATTTGTGGGGGAAATTTTTGGTCTGGGGCCGTCCTCTCCGTGCCTCAGTTGCCTTCCCAGGAACCGCGGGGTGGCTCCCTCAGAAATCCCAGGAATTTGGGGAATTTTCTAACCAAGAATCCTTGCCATGCCTCAGTTTCCCTCCCAGGGATCGGGGTGGCTCCCTCGGAAATCCCAGGAATTTTGGGAATTTTCTCACTGGGAAATCCTCCCCGTGCCTCAGTTTCCCTCCAAAATCACAATAGAGACCCCTCGCCCCCTCAGAATTCCAGGAATTTTGGGGAATTCTGAAATAAAAACCACTCCGTGCCTCAGTTTCCCCCTTGGAAGGTACAAAAAAAAAAAAAAAAATCTCAGCGGGAATTCTGGGAATATCCTCCCTCTGGAAACATGCCGTGCCTTGCTTTCCCCTCCCCCGGGACAGGTACGATCCCTCCTTTCCCATTTTCCCTTAAATCCTGTCCGGAATTTTGCAGTAATTCGGGGAATTCTCGCCTCGCTTCGCTCCGTATAGAAACGTGTAGTTGTGCGTATCAATAAAGGCGTGATGACTGGCTTGATCTGGCTACCAATCACGTGTGCCAGCATCTGATTGGTTCATCCGCCTGTCAGTTAAAGAGGTGAAATGCGGTTGGCTGAGGGGCGGGTCGAGCGCAGGGCGGGAAGAGCCGTGCCCGCAGCTCCGCCTTCTGGTCCTCAGTGCGGGAGAGAGCGCGGAGCCTAGGGTTGGCTTTGGGGTGGGGGGGCTGCTCCTCCACGTTAGGGTTAGGAGGGGATGATGGCAAAGGACTAGACTCTTAGTGCCGCAGGGCCGAGGGTTTGGGTTGGGGTGGGTGACTGCGCCTCCTCATCAGATTTAGGCAGGGGGGCTTGTGCTAGATGGGACACTTAGCACACAGTGACCGAGGGGTGGGTTTGGGGTGGGGGGCTGTGCTGCCTCGTTAGGGTTTGGTGGTGGGGCTGGCACTCGACTTGACAATTAAAGCCCTGGAGCTGAAGGTTGGGTTTGGGCTGGGGGTCTGTGCCGCCTCATTAGTGTTCAGCATGGGGGCTGACACTGGACTGGACACGTTGCACCTGGGGCCTAGGGTTGGGGTTGGGGTGGGCAACTGCGCCTCCTCGTTAGGGTTAGGCGGTGGGGCTGGTACTTGACTTGACTTGACTTGACTGGACAATTAGTGCCCCTGAGCTTAGGGTGGGTGTTGGGGTGGGTGGGTAAGTCACCTTGCTTGGGTTAGGCGGGAGGCCTGGCACCGGACTGGAGCCATTGCGCCTTGGGGCCGAGGGTTGGGGTTTGGGTAGGGGGCTGCGAATCATCATTAGGTTTAGGCAGGGGGGCTGGCACTGGTCTGGACTCCTAGCACCCAACGACCGAGGTTTGGGCCCACACCTACATGCATGGGTTGGGGTTGGGGTGGGTGACAGCACCGCCCTGTTAGGGTCAGGTGTGGGGCCTGGCACCGCACTGGACACTTGGCATCCTGGAGCCGAGGGTTGGGGTTGGCGTGGGCAACTGCGTCCCTTGGTTTGGTTTAGGTGGGGTGGCTGGCACTGGACAGGACCCTTAGTGCTCCGGGGCCGAGGGTTGGGGTTGGGCTGGGAGACTGCACTGCTTCCTTAGGGTTAGGTGTGGGGTCTGGAACTGGGCTGGATACAGTGCCAGTGGGCCTAGGGTTGGCTTTGTGGTGGGGAGCTGCCCGGCCTCATTAGGGTTAAGCGGGGTGGCTGGCAATGGAATGGACACTTAGCACCCCCGGACTCAGGGTTATGGCGCCCCCTGTGGGTTACGTTTGGGGTGGGGTGTCTGTGCCACCTTCTTACTTTTACACTGCGGGACTGACACTGGTCTGGACTCTTAACGCTCAGGGGCAAGGGTTGATGTTGTTGTGGACAGCTGCGCCACTTCGTTAGGTTTAGTCGGGGGGATTGGCACTGGAATGGACACTTAGCGCCCAGGGATGGAGTGTTGGTGTTGTCATGGGCGGCTGAGCCGCCTCGTTGGGCTAAGGCGGGCCGCCTGGCACTGGACTGGAGTCTTAGCGGCTGTGGGATGAGGGTTGGGGTTCGGGTGGGTGAGTGTCCCTCCTCTTGAGGTTAGGCAGGTGGGCTGGTACTAGACTGGACACTTAGCGCCCAGGGACCGAGGTTTGGGATGCCCCATGCGGGTCAGAGTTGGGGTGGGTGGCTGCGCGGCCTCATTAGTGTTCGGGTGGGGTGCTGGTACCGGACTGGACACTTAGCTCGGGGACTGAGGGTTGGGGCACACCCTGCAAGCTAGGGTTGGGCTGCGCGGCTGCGCTGCCTTGTTCGGGTATGGCGGGAGGGCTGGCACTGGACTGGACACTTAGCTCTGGGGGCCGAGGGTTGGGGCGCCCCATGCGTGTTAGGGTTGGGGTGGGCAGCTGCGCCCCCTCGTAAAAGTTGGGCGCGTGGCCTGGTACCGGACTGGGTACTTAGAGCCTGGGGGCAGAGGTTTCAATTGCCCCCTGTGGGTATGAATTGTGGAGGGCGGCTGCATTGCCTATTTATGGTTAGGTGGGGGGCTGGCAATGGACTGGACACTTAGTGCCCAGGGAGAAAGGGTTGGGTGACCCCCTGCAGGTTAGATTTGCGGAGGGAAGCTGCGCCTCCTTGTTAGTGTTAGGCACGGGGGTTGGCCCCGGACTGGACTCTAAGCGCCCTGGGGCCGACCGTTGGGCATGGGGTGGGCGACTGCGCATCCTCGTTAGGGTGGCAGGGGGGCTGGCACTGACCTGGACGCTAAGCGCCCAGCGGCCGAAGGTTGGGCATGGGATGGGTGACTGTACTGTCTTGTTATGGTTAGGCAGGGGGGCTAGCACTGGACTGGACAATTAGCACCCGGGTGCCGAGGCTTGCGGTGGTCACCTGCTCCGCTCATCAGGGTTCGGCAGGAGGGCTGCCACCACTCTAGACACTTATCTTCTGGGGGCTTAGGGTTGGGATTTGGGTGGGGGGCTGCACCGCCTTGTTAGGCTTAGGCAGGGGGGCTGGTACTGGACTGGACTGGTAGTGACCCGGGGCCGAGGGTTGGGGTTGGAATTGGAGGCTGCGCCGACGCATAAGGGTTAGGCGGTGTGGCTGGTACTGGACTGGACACTTAGTGCCCATGGGCTGAGGGTTGGGGCACCACCTGCAGGTTAGGGCTTGGGTGTGCGGCTGCCCCATCTGGTTAGGGTTAGGCAGGAGGGCGGGCAATGGTCTGGACCCTTAGCACACATGGGCCAAATGTTAGGTTTGGGGTGGGCAACTCTGCCACCTCCTTGGGTTAGGCGGGGAGGCTGGCACTGGAGTGAACACCTAGTGCCCTGGCTCTGAGTGTTGGTGTTGTGGTGGGCAAGTGCGACGCCTTGTTAGGGTTAGGCCGGAGTATGGGCACTAGACTGGACCCTTAGCAACCGTGGGCCAAAAGTTGGCTTTGGGGGGGGCCGCCCCGCTGCCTCCTTAGGGTTAGGTGGGGGAGCTAGCACTGGACTGGACACTTTTCACCTGGGGGCCAAGGGTTTGGGGTTGGACTGGGGAGCTGCGCCTCCTTGTTAGGGTTGGGAGGGGATGATGGCAAAGGACTAGACTCTTAGTGCCCTGGGGCCGAGGGTTGGGGTTGGGGTGGGCGACTGCGCCTCCTCGTAAGAGTTGGGCAGGGGGGCTTGTACTAGACGGGACACTTCACACACTGGGGCCGAGGGGTGGGTTAGGGGTGGGGGGCTGCGCTGCTTGGTTAGGGTTAGGTGCGGGGGCTGGCACTGCACTGGACACTTAGCTGCCGGGTGCCGCGGGTTGGGCTTGGGGTGGGGAGCTACACCGCCTCCTTATGCTTAGGCGGGGGGGCTGGCACTGGACTGAACTCAAAGTGCCCCGGCGCCCAGGGTTGGGGTTATAGTGGGGGGCCGCGCCGCCTCATTAAGATTAGGCGGTGTGGCTGGTCCTGAACTGGACACTGATTGCACGGGGGCCGAGGTTTGGGTTGGGGTGGGCGACTGCCCCTCCTAGTCAAGTTGGGCAGGGGGGCTTGTGCTAGACAGGACACTTCGCACACTGGGGCCGTGGGGTAGGTTGGGGGTGGGGGGCTGCGCTGCCTGGTTAGGGTTAGGTGTGGGGGCTGGTACTGCACTGGACACTTAGCTGCCGGGGGCCGAGGGTTGGGGTGTGGAGCTGCGCTGCCTCCTTAGGCTTAGGCGGGGGGTTGGCACTAGACTGAACTCGTAGCGACCCGGGGCCCAGGGCTGGGGTTGTAGTGGGGGGCTGTGCCGCCTCTTTAAGGTTAGGCGGTGTGGCTGGTGCTGGACTGGACACTTAGTGTACGGCGGCCGCAGTTTGGGTTTGGGGTGTGGGGCTGTGCCGCCTCATCAGGGTTAGGCAGGTTATTTGGGACTGGACAGGACACTTAGTGCCCATGAGCTGAGGGTTGGGGCAACACCTGCAGGTTAGGGCTCGGGTGTGCGGCTGCCCCATCTGCTTAGGGTTAGGCGGGGAGGCGGGCAATGGACTGGACACTTAGCACCCATGGGCCAAACGTTGGCTTTGGGGTGGGCAGCTGCGCCTCCTCCATGGGTTAGGCGAGGAGGCTGGCACTGGAGTGGACGCCTAGTGCCTTGGCGCTGAGTGTTGGTGTTGCTGTGGGCAAGTGCGCCGCCTTGTTAGGGTTATGCGGGAGTGTGGGTACTAGACTGGACCCTTAGCACCCATGGGCCAAAGGTTGGCTTTGGGGTGGGCTGCCCCGCCCCCTTCTTAGGGTTAGGTGGGGGAGCTAGCACTGGAGTGGACACTTTTCACCTGGGGGCCAAGGGTTTGGGTTTGGGGCGGGAGGCTGTGTCTTCTGGTTAAGGTTTGGCTGGGGGTGTGGCACTAGACTGGACACAGTGCCCTGGGGCCGAGGGTCGGGGTTGGGGCGGGGGGCTGTGCCTCCTGGTTAGGGTTCGGATGCGATGATGGCAAAGGACTAGACTCAGTGCCAAGCGTCCGAGGGTTGGGGTTGGGGTGGGCAACTGCCCCTCATCATCAGAGTTGTGCAGGGGGGCTTGTGCTAGACGGGCCATTTAGCACACTGGGGCCGAGGGGTGGGTTAGGGGTGGGGGGCTGCGCTGCCTGGTTAGGGTTAGGTGTGGGGGCTGGCACTGAACTGGACACTTAGCTGCCGGGGGCCGAGGGTTGGGGTTGGGGTGTGGAGCTGCGCCCCCTCCTTAGGCTTAGGCGGGGGGGCTGGCACTAGACTGAACTCTTAGCGACCCGGGGCCCAGGGTTGGGGTTGTAGTGGGGGGTTGCGCCGCCTCATTATGGTTAGGCGGTGTGGCTGGTGCTGGACTGGACACTTAGTGCACGACGGCCGAGGTTTGGGTTTGGGGTGTGGGGCTGTGCCGCCTCATCAGGGTTAGGCAGGTTTGTTGGGACTGGGCTGGACACTTAGTGCCCATGGGCTGAGGGTTGGGGCACCACATGCTGGTTATGGCTCGGGTGGGCGGCTGCCCCATCTGGTTAGGGTTAGGTGGGGGGGCGGGCAATGGACTGGACACTTCGCACCCATGGGCCAAACATTGGGTTTGGGGTGGGCAGCTCTGCCACCTCCTTGGTTAGGCGGGGAGGCTGGCACTGGAGCGAACACCTAGTGCCCTGGCTCTGAGCGTTGGTGTTGTGGTGGGCAAGTGCGCCGCCTTGTTAGGGTTAGGCAGGAGTGTGGGCACTAGACTGGACCCTTAGCAACCGTGGGCCAAAGGTTGGCTTTGGGGTGGGCTGCCCCGCTGCCTCCTTAGGGTTAGGTGGGGGAGCTAGCACTGGACTGGACATTTTTCACCTGGGGGCCAAGGGTTTGGGGTTGGGGCGGGGGGCTGCTCCTCCTTCTTAAGGTTAGGCTGGGGCTCTGGCACTATACTGGACACTAAGCGCCCTGGGGCCCAGGGTCGGGGTTGGGGTGGGGGGCTGCGCCTACTCCTTAGTGTTGGATGGGGATGATGGCAAAGGACTAGACTCTTAGTCCCCCTAGGGCGAGGGTTGGGGTTGGGTTTGGGGTGGGCGACTGTGCCTCCTCGTAAAAGATAGATGGGTGACCTGGTACTGGACTGGGTACTTTGGGCCCGGGGGCAGAGGTCTCATTTGCCTCCTGTGGGTATGAGTTGCGGAGGGCGGCTGCACCGCCTCCTTATGGTTAGGTGGGGGGTTGGCACTGGACTGGATACTAAGTGCCCGAGGAGGAAGGGTTGGGTCACCCCCTGCGGGTTAGATTTGCGGAGGGAAGCTGTGCCTCCTTGTTAGTGTTGGGCACGGGGGTTGGCCCCGGACTGGACTCTTAGTGCCCTGGGGCCGAGTGTTGGGCATGGGGCGGGCGACTGTGCTGTCTTGTTAGGGTTAGGCAGGGGTGCGGGCACTGGCCTGGACGCGTGTCGCCCGAGGGCCGAGTGTTGGGCATGGGGTAGGCAACTGCGCATCCTCGTAAGAATGGCAGGGGGGCTGGCACTGGACAGGACAATTAGCACCCGGGGGCCAAGGCTTGGGATGGGCACCTGCTCCACTCCTCAGGGTTAGGCAGGAGGGCTGCCACTAGTCTGGACTCTTACCGTCCGGGGGCTGAGGGTTGGGTTTTGAGTAGAGGGCTGCACCATGTTGTTAAGCTTAGTTTGGGGGTCTGGCACTGGACTGAAGTCGTAGCGAACCGAGGCCCAATGATGGGGTTGGCGTGGGGCGCTGCGCCGCCTCCTTAAGGTTAGGCGGGGTGGCTGGCACTGGAGTGGACACTTAGTGCCTTGGGTCTGACTGTTGGTGTTGTGGTGGGCAACTGCGCTGCCTTGTTAGGGTTAGGCAGAAGTGTAGGCATTAGACTGGACCCTTAGCAACCGTGGGCCAAACGTTGGCTTTGGGGTGGGCCGCTCCACCACCTCTTTAGGGTTAGGTGGGGGAGCTAGCACTGGACTGGACACTTTGCACCTGGGGGCCAAGGGTTTGGTGTTGGGGCAGGGGGCTGCGCCTCCTTGTTAAGGTTAGGCTGGGGGTCTGGCAGAAGACTGGACACTTAGTGCCCTGGGGCCCAGGGTCGGGATTGGGGTGAGGGGCTACGCCTCCTTGTTAGGGTTTGGAGGGGATGATGGCAAAGGACTAGACTCTTAGTGCCCCGGGGCCGAGGGTTGGGTTTGGGGTTGGGGTGGGTGACTGCGCCTCCACGTAAAAGATAGATGGGTGACCTGGTACTGGACTGGGTACTTTGAGCCCGGGGTCAGAGGTTTCAGTTGCCTCCTGTGGGTATGAGTTGCGGAGGGCGGCTGCACCGCCTCCTTATGGTTAGGTGGGGGGTTGGCACTGGACTGGACACTAAGTGCCCGGGGTGGAAGGGTTGGGTCACCCCCTGCGGGTTAGATTTGCAGAGGGAAGCATTGCCTCCTTGTTAGTGTTAGGCATGGGGGTTGGTCCCGGACTGGACTCTTAGTGCTTGCGGAGCTGAGTGTTGGGCATGGGGCGGGCGACTGTGCATCCTCATCAGATTTAGGCATGGGGGCTTGTGTTAGATGGGACACTTAGCACACTGTGGCAGAGCGGTGGGTTGGGGGTAGGGGGATGCGCTGCCTCGTTATGGTTAGGTGCGGGGGCTGGCACTGCCTTGGACACTTAGCTTCTGGAGGCCATGGGTTGGGATTGGGATGTGGGGCTGTGCCACCTCATCAGGGTTAGGCAGGTTTGTTGGGACTGGACTGGACACTTAGTGCCCATGGGCTGAGGGTTGAGGCGCCACATGCTGGTTATGGCTCGGGTGGGCGGCTGCCCCATGTTGTTAGGGTTAGGTGGGGGGGCGGGCAATGGACTGGACACTTAGCAACCATGGGCCAAATGTTGGGTTTGGGGTGGGCAGCTCCGCCACCTCTTTGGGTTAGGAGAGAAGGCTGGCACTGGAGTGGACATGTAGTGTCCTGGCTCTGAGTGTTGGTGTTGTGGTGGGCAACTGCGCCACCTTGAGAGGGTTAGGCGGGAGTGTGGGCACTAGACTGGACCCTTAGCACCCGTGGGCCAAAGGTTGGGTTTGGGGTGGGCAGTTCCGCTGCCTCCTTAGGGTTAGGCAGGGGAGTCCCTGGACTGGACACTTTGCACCTGGAGGCCAAGGGTTTGGGGTTGGGGCGGGGGGATGCACCTGCTCGTGAAGGTTATGTTGGGGGTCTGGCATTAGACTGGACACTTAGCGCCCTGGGGCCAAGGGTCGGGGTTGGGGTGGGGGGCTGCGCCTCCTCATTAGGGTTAGGAGGGGATGATGGCAAAGGACTAGAATCTTAGTGCCCCGGAGCAGAGGGTTGGGGTTGGGGTGGGAGACTGTGCCTCCTCATCAGATTTAGGCATGGGGTCTTGTGCTAGATGGGACACTTAGCACATTGGGTCCAAGGTGTGGGTTGGGATTGGGGGGCTGCGTTGCCTCGTTTGGGTTTGGTAGTGGGGCTGGCACTCGACTTGACAAGTAGTGCCCTGGAGTTGAGGGTTGGGTTTGGGCTGGGGGTCTGCGCCGCCTCATTAGTATTCAGCACGGTGGCTGGCACTAGACTGGACACTTAGTGCCCTGGGGCCCAGGGTCGGGGTCGGGGTGAGGGGCTGCGCCTCCTTGTTAGGGTTTGGAGGGGATGATGGCAAAGGACTAGACTCTTAGTGCCCCGGGGCCGAGGGTTGGGTTTGGGGTTGGGGTGGGTGACTGCGCCTCCACGTAAAAGATAGATGGGTGACCTGGTACTGGACTGGGTACTTTGAGCCCGGGGGCAGAGGTCTCAGTTGCCTCCTGTGGGTATGAGTTGCGTAGGGCGGCTGCACCGCCTCCTTATGGTTAGGTGGGGGTTTGGCACTGGACTGGACACTAAGTGCCCGGGGAGGAAGGGTTGGGTCACCATCTACGGGTTCGATTTGCGGAGGGAAGCTGTGCCTCCTTGTTAGTGTTAGGCCCAGGGGTTGGCCCCGGACTGGACTCTTAGTGCTGTGGGGCCGAGTGTTGGGCATGGGGTGGGCGACTGCGCCTCCTCATCAGATTTAGGCATGGAGGCTTGTGCTAGATGGGACACTTAGCACACTGGGGCAGAGCGGTGGGTTGGGGGTGGGGGGATGTGCTGCCTTGTTATGGTTAGGTGCGGGGGCTGGCACTGCATTGGACACAGCTTCCGGAGGCCATGGGTTGGGGTTGGGCTGAGGGGCTGTGCCACCGCATCAGGGTTAGGGTGGTTTGTTGGGACTGGACTGGACACTTAGAACCCATTGGCTGAGGGTTGGGGCGCCACATGCTGGTTAGGGCTCGGGTGGGCGGCTGGCCCATGTTCTTAGGGTTAGGTGGGGGGGCGGGCAATGGACTGGACACTTCGCACTCATGGGCCAATCGGGTTTGGGGTGGGCAGCTCCGCCACCTCCTTGGGTTAGGCGAGGAGGCTGGCACTGGAGTGGACATGTAGTGTCCTGGCTCTGAGTGTTGGTGTTGTGGTGGGCAACTGCGCCACCTTGAGAGGGTTAGGCGGGAGTGTGGGCACTAGACTGCACCCTTAGCACCCGTGGGCCAAAGGTTGCCTTTGGGGTGGGCAGTTCCACGGCCTCCTTAGGGTTAGTCAGGGGAGCTAGCACTGGACTGGACACTTTGCACCTGGGGTCCAAGGGTTTGGGGTTGGGTCAGGGGGCTGCGCCTCCTCGTTAAGGTTAAGTTGGGGGTCTGCACTAGACTGGACACTTAGCACCCTGGGGCCCAGGGTTGGGGTTGGGGCGGGGGGCTGCGCCTCGTCGTTAGGGTGGCAGAGGGGCTGCCATTAGACTGGACACTTAGCGCCCAGGGGCCGATGGTTGGACATGTGATGGGCGACTGTGCTGTCTTGTTATGGTTAGACAGGGGGCTGGTACTGGACTGGACAATTAGCACCCAGGGGCCGAGGCTTGGGGTGGGCACCTGCTCCGCTTGTCAGGGTTAGGCAGGAGGGCTGCCACTAGTCTGGACACTTACCGTCTGGGCGCTGAGGGTTGGGTTTTGGGTGGGTGGCTGCACCACCTTGTTAGGCTTCGGCAGGGGGTTTGGCACTGGACTGAACTCGTAGCGACCCGGGGCTGAGGATTGGGGTTGGCTAGGGAGCTGCGCTGCCTCATTAAGTTTCGGCGGGGTGGCTGGCACTGGAGTGGACACTTAGTGCCCTGGGTCTGACTGTTGGTGTTGTGATGGGCAACTGCGCTGCCTTGTTAGGGTTAGGCGGGAGTGCGGGCACTAGACTGGACCCTTAGCACCCGTGGGCCAAAGGTTGGCTTTGGGGTGGGCCGCCCCGCCGCCTCCTTAGGGTTAGGCAGGGGAGCTAGCACTGGAGTGGACACTTTGCAGCTGGAGGCCAAGGGTTTGGGGTTAGGGCGGGGGGCTGCGCCTCCTTGTTAAGGTTAGGTTGGGGGTCTGGCACTAGGTTGGACACTTAGCACCCTGGGGACAAGGGTCGGGGCAGGGCGGGGGGCTGCGCTGCCTCGTTAGGGTTTGGAGGGGATGATGGCAAATTTCTAGACCCTTAGTACTCTTGGCCTGAGGGTTGGGTTTGGGGTGGGCGACTGCCCCTCCTCGTCATTGTTCGGCAGGGGGGCTTGTGCTAGTCGGGACACTTAGCACAGGGGGGGGGGGGGGGGGGTGGGGGGGGGGGGCTGAGCTACCTCGTAAGCGTTAGGCGGAGGCTGGCACTGCACTGGAAACTTAGCTCCCGGGTGTCGTGGGTTGGGGTTGTAGTGGGGGGCTGCGCCGCCTCATTAAGGTTAGACAGTGTGACTGGTACTGGACTGGACACTTAGTTCATGGGCCGAGGTCTGGGTTTGGGGTGTGGGGCTGTGCCACCTCATCAGGGTTAGGCAGGTTTGTTGGGACTGGATTGCACAATTAGTGCCCATGGGCTGAGGGTAGGGGCACCACATGCGGGTTAGGGCACGGGTGGGCGGCTGCCCCATCTCGTTCGGGTTAGGCTGGGGGGGTGGGCAATGGACTGGACACTTCGCACCCATGGGCCAAACGTTGGGTTTGGGGTGGGCAGTTCCGCCGCCTCCTTGCGTTAGGCAAGGAGGCTGGCACTGGAGTGGACACTTAGTGCCCTGGGTCTGAGTGTTGGTGTGGTGGGCCTCTGTGCCGCCTTGTTAAGGTTAGGTGGGAGTGCGGGCACTAGACAGGACCCTTAACACCCGTGGGCCAAAGGTTGGCTTTGGGGTGGGCCGCTCCGCTGCCTCCTTAGGGTTAGGCAGGGGAGCTAGCACTGGACTGGACACTTTGCACCAGGGGGCCAAGGGTTTGGGGTTGGGGCGGGGGGCTGCGCCTCCTTGTTAAGGATAGGTTGGGGGTGTAGCACTAGACTGGTCACTTAGCACCCTGGGGACAAGGGTCGGGGTGGGGGGCTGTGCCTCCTCATCAGATTTTTGCAGGGGGGCTTGTGCTAGATAGGACATTTAGCACACTGGGTCCGAGTGTGGGTTGGCTGTGGGTGGCAGCGCTGCCTCGTTAGGGTTGGGCGGTGGGGCTGCACTCGACTTGACAATGAGTGCCCCAGAGCAGAGGGTTGGGTTTGGGCTGGTGGTCTGCAGCGCTTCATTAGTGTTCAGCACGGGGGCTAGCACTGGACTGGACACTTAGCGCCTGGGGCCTAGGGTTGGGGTTGGGGTGGACAACTGCGCCTCCTCATTAGGGTTAGGCAGTGGGGCTGAGCCACGACTTGACTTGACTGGACAATTAGTGCCTTGGAGCTTAGGGTTGGGGTTGGTGGCTGCATCACCTTGCTTGGGTTAGGCGGGGGCCAGGCACCGGACTGGAGCCATTGTGCCCTGGGGCCGAGGGTTGGGGTTGGGGTGCGGTGTTGCGACGCATCATTAGGTTTAGGCAGGGGGGCTGGCACTGGTCTGGACTCCTAGCACCCGACAACCCAGGTTTGGGCCCCCGCCTACATGCCAGGGTTGGGGTTGGGGTGGGTGACAGCACCGCCCTGTTAGGGTCAGGTTTGGGGCCTGGCACCGCACTGGACACTTGGCATCCTGGAGCCGAGGGTTGGGGTTGGCGTGGGCAACTGCGCCACTTGGTTTGGTTTAGGTGGGGTGGCTGGCACTGGACAGGACGCTTAGTGCTCCGGGGCCAAGGATTGGGGTTGGGCTGGGAGACTGCACTGCCTCCTTAGGGTTAGGCATGGGGGCTGGAACTGGACTGGATACAGTGCCAGGGGGCCTAGGGTTGGGTTTGTGGTGGGGGGCTGCCCGGCCTCATTAGGGGTAAGCGCAATGGCTGGCAATGGACTGGACACTTAGCACCCCAGGGGCCGAGGTTTGGGGTGGGGGTGTGCGGCTCCACCGCTGCGTTACGGTTTGGTAGGGTGGCTGGCAATGGACGGGACCCTTAGGTGTGGGGCTGAGGGTTGGATTGCCCCATGAGGGTTGGGGTTTGGGTGGGCAACTGCACCACCTCGTTAGGGTTAGGCGAGGGGGCTGGAACTGGACTGGACATTTAGCGACTGGGGGCCAATAATTTGGGCTGCAGTTGGCGGCTCTGCCGCTTCATTAGAGTTAGTTGGGAAGACTGAAGCCCGAGGGTTGGGGTTGGGGTGGCGGGCTGTGACGCATCATTAGGGTTAGGCAGGGGGGCTGGCACTGGTCTGGAGCCCTAGCACCCGACGACTGAGGTTTGGGTCTCCACCTACATGCGAGGGTTGGGGTTGGGGTTGGGGTGGGTGACAGCACCGCCCTGTCTGGGTCAGGTGCGGGGCCTGGCACTGCATTGAACACTTGGCATCCTGGAGCGGAGGGTTGGGGTTGGGCTGGGAGACTGCACTGCCTCCTTAGGGTTAGGTGTGGGGGCTGGAACTGGACTGGACACAGTGCCAGGGGGCCTAGGGTTGGGTTTGTGGTGGGGGGCTGCACTGCCTTGTTAGGGTTTGGTGTTGGGGCTGGCGCTCGACTTGACAATTAGTGCCCCGGAGCGGAGGGTTGGGTTTGGGCTGGGGGTCTGTGCCGCCTTGTTAGGGTTAGGCGGAAGTGTAGGCACTGGACTGGACCCTTAGCACCCGTGGGCCAAACGTTGGCTTTGGGGTGGGCCGCTCCACCGCCTCCTTAGGGTTAGGTAGGGGAGCTAGGACTGGAGTGGACACTTTGCACTTGGGGGCCAAGGTTTTGAGGTTGGGGTGGGGGGCTGCGCCTCCTTGTTAAGGTTTGGTTGGAGGTCTGGCACTAGACTGGACACTTAGCGCCCTGGGGCCAAGGGTCAGGGTTGGGGCGGGGGGCTGCCCCTCCTCATTAGGGTTCGGAGGGGATGATGGCAAACGACTAGATGCTTAGTACCCTGGGTTGGTACCGAGGGTTGGGATTGGGGTGGGCGACTGCCCCTCCTTTTCATTGTTGGGCACGGGGGCTTGTGCTAGACGGGACACTTAGCACACAGTGGCCAAGGGGTGGGTTGGGGGTGGGGGGCTGCGTTGCTTCGTTAGGGTTAGGTGCAGGGCCTGGCACTGCACTGGACACTTAGCTCCAGGAGGCCGTGGATTGGGGTTGGGTTGGGGGGCTGCACCGCCTCCTTAGGCTTAGGTGGGGGGACTGGCCCTGGACTGAACTCGTAGCAACCCGGGGCCGTGGTTTGGGGTTGTAGTGGGGGGCTGCGCCGCCTCATTAAGGTTAGGCGGTGTAGCTGGTACTGGACTGGACACTTAGTGCACCGGGGCCGAGGTTTGGGTTTGGGGTGTGGGGCTGTGCCACCTCATCAGGATGAGGCGGGTGTGTTGGGACTGGACTGGACACTTAGTGCCCATGGGCTGAGGGTTGGGGCACCACATGCTGGTTATGGCTCGGGTGGGCGGCTGCCCCATCTCGTTCGGGTTAGGCGGTGGGTGTGGGCAATGGACGGGAAACTCAACACCCATGGGCCAAACGTTGGGTTTGGAGTGGGCAGCTCCGCCACCTCCTTGGGTTAGGCGAGGAGGCTGGCACTGGAGTGGACACTTAGTGCCCGTGGTCTGACTCTTGGTGTTGTGGTGGGCAACTGCGCCGCCTTATTAGGGTTAGGTGGGAGTGAGGGCACTAGACTGGACCCTTAGCACCCATGGGCCAAAGGTTGGCTTTGGGGTGGGCTGCTCCGCCGCCTTCTTAGGGTTAGGTGTGGGAGCTAGCACTGGACTGGACATTTTGCACCTGGGTGCCAAGGGTTTGGGGTTGGGGCGTGGGGCTGCGCCTACTTGTTAAGGTTAGGCTGGGGGTCTGGCACTAGACTGGACACTTAGCGCCCTGGGGCCGAGGGTCTGGGTTGGGGTGGGGGGCTGCGCCTCCTTGTTAGGGTTTGGAGGGGATGATGGCAAAGGACTAGACTCTTAGTGCCCCGGGGCAGAGGGCTGGGGTTGGGGTGGACGACTGCGCCTCCTCATCAGATTTAGGCAGGGGGGCTTGTGCTCGATGGGACACTTAGCACACAGTGGCCGAGGGGTGGGTTGGGGTGGGGGGTTGCGCTGCCTTGTTAGGGTTTGGTGTTGGGGCTGGCAATCGACTTGACAATTAGTGCCCCGGAGCTGAGGGTTGGGTTTGGGCTGGGCGTCTGCACCGCCTCATTAGTGTTCAGCACGGGGGCTGGCACTGGACTGGAACCTTATCACCTGGGGCCTAGGGTTGGGGTTGGGGTGGGCAATTGCGCCTACTCGTTAGGGTTAGGTGGTGGGGCTGACCCTTGACTTGACTTGACTGGACAATTAGTGCCGCGAAGCTTAGGGTTGGGGTTGGGATGGGGGGCTGCGTCACCTTGCTTGGGTTAGGCGGGGGGCCTGGCACCGGACTGGAGCCGTTGCCCCCTGGGACCGAGGGTTGGTATTGGGATGGGGGGCTGCAATGCATCATTAGGTTTAGGCATGGGGCCTGGCACTGGTCTGGAGCCCTAGCACCCGACGACCGAGGTTTGGGCCCCCACCTACATGCCAGGGTTGGGATTGGGGTGGGTGACAGCACTGCCCTTTTAGGGTCAGGTGCGGGGCCTGGCACGGCACTGGACACTTGGCATCCAGGAGCCGAGGGTTGGGGTTGGCGTGGGCAACTGCGCCACTTGGTTTGGTTTAGGTGGGGTGGCTGGCACTGGACAGGACCCTTAGCGCTCCGGGGCTGAGGGTTGGGGTTGGGCTGGGAGACTGCACTGCCTCCTTAGGGTTAGGCATGGGGGCTGGAACTGGACTGGACACAGGGCCAGGAGGCCTAGGGTTGGGTTTGTGGTGGGGGGCTGCCCGGCCTCATTAGGGTGAAGCGGGGTGGCTGGCAATGGACTGGACACTTAGCACCCCCGGACTCAGGGTTATGGCGCCCCCTGTGCGTTACGTTTGGGGTGGGTGTCTGTGCCGCCTTCTTACTTTTACACTGCGGGACTGGCACGGGTCTGGACACTTAACGCTCAGGGGCAAGGGTTGATGTTGTTGTGGAGAGCTGCGCCACTTCGTTAGGTTTAGTCATGGTGGTTGGCACCGGAATGGACACTTAGCGCCCAGGGATGGAGTGTTGGTGTTGTGGTTGGTGGCTGCGCCACCTTGTTAGGCTTAGGCGGGGGGGCTGGCACTGGGCTGAACTCGTAGCGACCCGGGGCCGAGGGATGGGGTTGGCGTGGCGGGCTGCGCCGCCTCATTAAGGTTAGGTGGGGTGGGTGGCACTGGACTGGACACTTAGTGCGCGGGGTCTGACTCTTGGTGTTGTGGTGGGCAACTGCGCCGCCTTGTTAGGGTTAGGCGGAAGTGTGGGCACTAGACTGGACCCTTAGCACCCGTGGGCCAAACGTTGGCTTTGGGGTGCACCGCTCCACCGCCTCCTTAGGGTTAGGTAGGGGAGCTAGGACTGGAGTGGACACTTTGCACCTGGGGGCCAGGGTTTTGGGGTTGGGGCGGGGGGCTGCGCCTCCTTGTTAACATTAGGTTGGGGGTCTGGCACTAAACTGGACACTTAGCGCCCTGGGGCCGAAGGTCGGGGTTGGGGTGGGGGGCTGTGCCTCCTCGTTAGGGTTCGGAGGGGATGATGGCCAACAACTAGACCCTTAGTACCCTGGGTTGGTACCGAGGGTTGAGATTGGGGTGGGCGACTGCCCCTCCTTTTCATTGTTGGGCAGGGGGGCTTGTGCTAGACGGGACACTTCGCACACAGTGGCCGAGGAGTGGGTCGGGGGCGGGGGGCTGCGCTGCTTTGTTAGGTTTAGGTGCAGGGCCTGGCACTGCACTGGACACTTAGCTCCAGGAGCCCATGGATTGGGGCTGGGTTGGGGGGCTGCACCGCCTCCTTAGGCTTAGGTGGGGGGACTGGCACTAGACTGAACTCGTAGCAACCTGGGGCTGTGGTTTGGGGTTGTAGTGGGGGGCTGTGCCACCTCATTAAGGTTAGGTGGGGTGGGTGGTACTGGACTGGACACTTAGTGCACCGGGGCCGAGGTTTGGGTTTGGGGTGTGGGGCTGTGCCACCTCATCAGGATGAGGCGGATGTGTTGGGACTGGACTGGACACTTAGTGCCCATGGGCTGAGGGTTGGGGCACCAAATGCTGGTTAGGGCTCGGGTGGGCAGCTGCCCCATCTCGTTCGGGTTAGGCTGGGGGGGCGGGCAATGGACTGGACACTTAGCACCCATGGGCCAAACATTGGGTTTGGAGTGGGCTGCTCCGCCACCTCCTTGGGTTAGGCGAGGAGGATGGCACTGGAGTGGATACGTAGTGCCCTGGGTCTGAGTGTTGGTATTGTGGTGGGCAACTGCGCCACGTTGTTAGGATTAGGTGGGAGTGTGGGCACTACACTGGACCCTTAGCATCCGTGGGCCAAACGTTGGGTTTGGGGTGGGCCGCTCCGCTGCCTCCTTAGGGTTAGGTAGGGGAGCTAGCACTGGACTGGACACTTTGCACCTTGGGGCCAAGGGTTTGGGGTTGGGGCGTGGGGCTGCGCCTTCTTGTTAAAGTTAGGTTGGGGGTCTGGCACTAGACTGGACACTTAGCGCCCTGGCGCCGAGGGTCGGGGTTGGGGTGGGGGGCTGCGCCTCCTCGTTAGGGTTAGGAGGGGATGATGGCAAAAGACTGGACACTTAGCACCCTAGGGCCGAGGTTTCTGGTGGGCTGGGAGAGTGCACTGCCTCCTTAGGGTTAGGCGTGGGGGCTGGAACTGGACTGGACGCAGTGCCAGGGGGCCTAGGGTTGGGTTTGTGGTGGAGGGCTGCCCGGCCTCTGCTGCCTCCTTCGCTGAGGCGTAGCGACCTGGTTCGGGAACAACAC
>JANEHK010000165.1:137009-171126 GCA_025960845.1 Tachycineta bicolor | reverse complement strand
TCCGTCTGCTTACGTTACAAGTTACGTGTTGCTTACCTTATCAGGGACACTAAACAACTAAGTGTTGAGGGAGGGATTCTGTCTGCCCGTACAGCACGATATCTTCCGACCGCCTGTCCCTAATCTCCCACAGGCCTCATTAAGGTTAAGCACGGTGGCTGGCAATGGACTGGACACTTAGCACCCCGGGACTCAGGGTTATGGCGCCCCCTGTGGGTTACGTTTGGGGTGGGCGTCTGTGCCGCCTTCTTACTTTTACACTGCGGGACTGGCACTGGTCTGGACACTTAACGCTCAGGGGCAAGGGATGATGTTTTGAGGAGAGCTGCGCCACTTTGTTAGGCTTAGGCAGGCCGCCTAGCCTAGAGGCTGTGGGAGGAGGGTTGGGGTTGGGGTGGGTGGGTGTCCCTCCTCTTGAGGTTAGGCAGGTGGGCTGCTACTAGACAGGACACTTAGCGCCCGGGGCTGAGGGTTGGGTTTGGGCTGGGGGGCAGCGCCCCCTGGTTAGGGTTAGGCGGGGAGGCTTGCAAAGGACTGGACACTTAGCGATCTGGGGGCCGAGGGTTGGGGTGCTAATCCTATGTGGATTAAAGATGTTCTGGGCGGCCGCGCCTCCTCGTTAGGGCTAGGCGTGGGTGCTGGCACTGCACTGGACCCTTAGCGCTCGGGGGCTGAGTTTTGGCTTTGGGGTGGGTGACTGTGCTGCCTTGTTCGGGTTAGGCAGGGAGGCTGGCACTGGCCCGGACACTTAGCGCCCTGGAGCCGAGGGTTGGGCATGGGGTTGGCAACTGCACATCCTTGTTAGGGTGGTAGGGGGGCTGCATTAGACTGGACACTTAGCGCCCGGGGGCCAAGGGTTGGGCATGAGGTGGGCGACTGTGCTGCCAGGGGGGCTGGCACCTGACTGGACAATTAGCACCCGGCGGCTGAGGCTTGGGGTGGGCACCTGCTCCGCTCGTCAGGGTTAGGCAGGAGGCCTGCCACTAGTTTGGACACTTACCATCTCGGGGCTGAGGGTTGGGTTTTGGGAGGAGCTGCACCGCCTCCTTAGGCTTAGGCGGGGGGGCTGGCACCGGACTGAACGCATAGCGACCCTGGGCCGAGGGTTGGGGTTGGTGTGGGGGGCTGCGCTGCCTCATTAATGTTAGGCGGTGTGGCTGGTACTGGACGGGAAACTTAGTGCACAGGGGCCGAGGTTTGGGTTTGGGGTGTGGGAAAGTGCCACCTCATCAGGGTTAGGCGGGTTTGTTGGGACTGGACTGGACACTTAGTGCCCATGGGCTGAGGGTTGGGGCACCACCTGCAGGTTAATGTTCGGGTGGGCGGCTGCTCAATCCCATTAGGGTTAGGTGGGGGGGGCGGGCAATGGACTGGACACTTAGCAACCATGGGCCAAATGTTGGGTTTGGGGTGGGCGGCTCCGCCACCTCCTTGGGTTAGGCGAGGAGGCCGGCACTGGAGTGGACACGTAGCGCCCTGGGTCTGACTGTTGGTGTTGTGGTGGGCAACTGCGCCGCCTTGTTAGGGTTAGATGGGAGTGTGGGCACTAGACTGGACCCTTAGCACCCGTGGGCCAAAGGTTGGGTTTGGGGTAAGCCGCTCCGCTGCCTCCTTAGGTTAGGTGGGGGAGCTAGCACTGGAGTGGACATTTTGCACCTGGGGGCCAAGGGTTTGGGGTTGGGGCGGGGAGCTGCGCCTCCTTGTTAAGGTTAGGCAGGGGGTCTTGTGCTAGATGGGACACTTAGCACACAGTGGCCGAAGGGTGGGTTGGGGTTGGGGGGGCTTCGCTGCCTCGTTAGGGTTTGGTGTTGGGGCTGGCAATCAACTTGACAATTAGTGCCCCAGAGCTGAGGGTTGGGTTTGGGCTGGGATCTGCCCCGCCACATTAGGGTTAAGCGGGGTAGCTGGCAATGGACTGGACACTTTGCACCCCGGGGGCCGAGGATTGGGGTTAGGGTGTGTGGCTCCACCGCTGTGTTACTGTTGGCAGGGTGGCTGGCAAAGGACTGGACCCTTAGGCGTGGGGCTGAGGGTTGGATCGCCCCATGAGGTTTGGGGTTGGGGTGGGCAACTGCACCGCCTTGTTAGGGTTAGGCGGGGGGTTGGCACTGGACTGGGCATTTAGCGACTAGGGGCCGATTATTGGGGCTGCAGTTGGCGGCTCTTCCACTTCATTAGGGTTAGTTGGGAAGACTGGGGCCGAGGGTTGGGGTTGGGGTGGCGGGCTGTGACGCATCATTAGGGTTAGGCAGGGGGGCTGGCACTGGTCTGGAACCCTAGCATCCAACAACCGAGGTTTGGGCCCCCACCTACATGCCAGGGTTGGGGTTGGGCTGGGAGACTGCACTGCCTCCTTAGGGTTAGGCGTGGGAGCTGGAACTGGACTGGACACAGGGCCAGGGGGCCTAAGATTGGGTTTGTGGTGGAGGGCTGCCCGGCCTCATTAGGGTTAAGCACGGTGGCTGGCAATGGACTGGACACTTAGCACCCCGGGACTCAGGGTTATGGCGCCCCCTGTGGGTTACGTTTGGGGTGGGCGTCTGTGCCGCCTTCTTACTTTTACACTGCGGGACTGGCACGGGTCTGGACACTTAACGCTCAGGGGCAAGGGTTGATGTTGTTGTGGAGAGCTGCGCCACTTCGATAGGGTTAGTCGTGGGGGTTGGCACTGGAATGGACACTTAGCGCCCAGGCATGGAGTGTTGGTGTTGTGGTGGGCGGCTTCGCCGCCTTGTTAGGCTTAGGCGGGCCGCCTGGCACTGGACTTGACTCTTAGCGGTCGTGGGATGAGGGTTGGCGTTGGGGTGGGTGGGTGTCCCTCCTCATGAGGTTAGGCAGGTGGGCTGCTACTAGACTGGACACTTAGCCCCCGGGGGCTGAGGGCTGGGTTTGGGCTGAGGGGCAGCGCCCCCTGGTTAGGGTTAGGCGGGGAGGCTTGCAATGGGCTGGACACTTAGCGATCTGGAGGCCGAGGGTTGGGCTGCCCTATGTGGATTAGAGTTGTTCTGGGCGGCCGTGCCTCCTCGTTAGGGCTAGGCATGGGTGCTGGCACTGCACTAGACCCTTAGCACTCGGGGGCTGAGTTTTGGCTTTGGGGTGGGTGACTGTGCCTCCTTGCTATGGTTAGGCAGAGGGGCTGCTACTAGACTGGACACTTAGTGCCCGGCGGCCTAGGGTTGGGGCGCCCCCTGCATCTTAGGTTTTGGGTGGGCGGCTGCGCAGTGTCGTTAGTGTTAGGTGGGTTGGCGTGGACTGGAATGGACATATAGCCCCATGGGCCGAGGGTTGTGGCACCACATGTGACTTAGTTTCGGGTGGGCGGCTGCACCCCCTGGTTGGGCTTAGGCAGAGGGGCTGGCACTGGAGTGGACACTTAGCGCCCAGGGATCGAGGTTTGGGATGCCCCATGCGGGTTAAAGTTGGGGTGGGTGGCTGCGCCACCTCATTAGGGTTCGGACGGCATGATGGTACCAGACTGGACACTTAGCTCGGGGGCTGAGGGTTGGGGCACACCCTGCAGGCTAGGCTTGGGCTGCGCGGCTTCGCTGCCTTTTTAGGGTATGGTGGGGTGTTAGGTCCGGGGGCCGAGGGTTGGGGCACCCCATGTGTGTTTGGGTTGGGGTGGGCATCTGCGCCACCTTGTTAGGGTTAGGCGGGAGTGTGGGCACTACACTGGACCCTTAGCACCCGTGGGCTAAACACGTTGGCTTTGGGGTGGGCCGCTCCGCCGCCTCCTTATGGTTAGGCAGGGGAGCTAGCACTGGACTGGACACTTTGCACCTGGGGTCCAATGTTTTGGGGTGTGGGCCGGGGGCTGCACCTCCTTGTTAACGTTAGGTTCGGGGTCTGGCACTAGACTGGACACTTAGCTCCCTGGGGTCGAGGGTCGGGGTTGGGGTGGGGGGCTGCGCCTTCTCATTAGGGTTAGGAGGGGATGATGGCAAAAGACTGGACACTTAGCACCCTGGGGCCGAGGGTTGGGGTGGGCTGGGAGAGTGCACTGCCTCCTTAGGGTTAGGCGTGGGGGCTGGAACTGGACTAGACACAGTGCCAGGGGGCCTAGGGTTGGGTTTGTGGTGGAGGGCTGCCCGGCCTCATTAGGGTTAAGCGGGGTGGCTGGCAATGGACTGGACACTTAGCGCCCTCAGGCCAAGGGTTGGGGTGGGCTGGGAGAGTGCACTGCCTCCTTAGTGGTAGGCGTGGGGGCTGGAACTGGACTGGACACAGTGCCAGGGGGCCTAGGGTTGGGTTTGTGGTGGGGGGCTGCACTGCCTTGTTAGGGTTTGGTGTTGGGGCTGGCGCTCGACTTGACAATTAGTGCCCCGGAGCGGAGGGTTGGGTTTGGGCTGGGGGTCTGTGCCGCCTCATTAAGGTTAGGCGGGGGGGCTGGCACTGGACTGGACACTTACCACCTGGGGCCTAGGGTTGTGGTTGGGGTGGGCAACTGCGCCTCCTCGTTAGGGTTAGGCGGTGGGGCTGACCCTTGACTTGACTTGAATGGACAATTAGTGCCCTGAAGCTTAGGGTTGGGGTTGGGGTGGGTGGCTGTGTCACCTTACTTAGGTTAGGCGGGTGGTCTGGCACCGGACTGGAGCCGTTGCGCCCTGGGGCCGAGGGTTGGGGTTGGGATGGCGGGCTGCGACGCATCATTATTGTTAGGCAGGGGGGCTGGCACTGGCCTGGATCTCTAGCACCCGACGACCAAGGTTTGGGCCCCCACCTACATGTGAGGGTTGGGGTTGGGGTGTGTGACGGCACCGCCCTGTTAGGGTCATGTGCGGGGCCTGGGAACACACTGGACACTTGGCAGCCTGGAGCCGAGGGTTGGGGTTGGTGTGGGCAACTGCGCCACTTGGTTTGGTTTAGGTGGGGTGGCTGGCACTGGGCAGGACCCTTAGTGCTCCGGGGCTGAGGGTTGGGGTTGGGCTGGGAGACTGCACTGCCTCCTTAGGGTTAGGCGTGGGGCTGGAACTGGACTGGATACTGTTGGGTGCTGTTGGGTTTCTAGGAGGTTCAACACTCTCTTCTGGTACTGGATTGTACGCGTCACGGCCGCGTCCAATGATCTAATCCTGCAAATGAGACCTCAGAATTTTCTTTAGTTCTATTCTGAAGTTCTGGTTTGATTGACTTATGTGGACACCATTTTACTTTACCATCTTTTTTAACAGCTGCATACCCTCGCCCCGTTGGCACTAGTGTCCCCCCCTGTTCCCATTCTCCCAGTTCATTTTTAACTACAACACGTGGGCCTTCCTCAAGTGCTTGGGTGGCCCAGTGTTTCTGGGCCGGGTGGTTTGTCTCATTCCCCCTAGGGAACTGATTGTCTGCTAACAGAGTGGTTGCTAGTATACGTGCCTGGTCTCCTGAAGGAATGGAACTAGTAAAGCCCTCTCTTTTTGCTAGCACTTCTATTTTGGCTTTCAGGGTTTGATTTGCTCGCTCAACGATGGCCTACCCGGTGCTATTGTATGGAATGCCATGTACTAAAGTGATTCCCCATTTAGCAACAAATGCCTGAGTTGATTTCGAGACAAAATTTGGGCCATTGTCTGTTTTAATTTGCTTTGGAATGCCCAGCCACGCCATGGCTGTCAGCCAATGTTGAATGGTTGCTCTAGAGTCAGTTTTTAGGTGTTGTGTGGCTACAATTACTCCACTATATGTATCTACAGTCACTGCAAGCCATGCCCGGGGTTTTGGCAACTGACACAGGGTAAAGTCTGTTTGCCGTATTTCTGAGGCTTTGAGGCCTCTGGGGTTGACTCCGCTGGACCACAGTGGTGATTTTTGGCAGTGAGGGCATGTGGCCACAACGTGTTTCATGTCGGCGGTTAAAATCCCACATTTTTTTGCTAGTGCTTTGGCTCCGATGTGAAGAGACTCGTGTAGCTGATGGGCATCTCTCAGTGTCCACAGTCCTTTTGCAGCGGCGTCTGCTTTATCATTGCCGATCTGGAAGAATCCTTTAACTGGCTTGTGGCTGTTAACGTGGATGACAGCTATGGTGCCTTTTCGTGAAAAGAGTGCCTCTTCAAGCATCATGGCCACTGCGGACACTGCCATGCCGGGCCCTGACATTGCTAGGCAGAGCCTGGCTACGAATATAGAGTCAGTTACAATGTTGAGGTGCTCTTCAGGGAACAGTCCACACGCTAGTACAACGGCAGCTGCTTCGAGTTGTTGATCTAAGAGCGTGGGGTCAGTTGTTTTGATGCATTGCCACTGCTCTCCTGACTGCCACACTGCTTCTGCAGTTGAGGTTAGTGAAGATGCGTCTGTGAAGATCGTCGGTCCTGGCTGCGGTCGGTCGACGATTTTTGGCGGGAGATCAATGTCGACGATTGCAAGCAACCGAGTCCAAGGGGGCTTTGCTGCATAGCGAATCTCTCCTCCAAAACCAGCGAGGGCAATGGCTAGATGCTCTGATACTGTTGGCGATCGTGCAGAAAGCTGCTTGAGAAAGGGCAAATGTATCTTGGTGAGTTCAGCGCCTAAGTGCTTCAGGGCAAGTTTCCTGCCCTTCATGATGAGGTTCCCAAGACACTCAATTCCTGGGGAAAATGCACGTGATGGTCTCCCCAAGACCACCCACAGTATTGGTTGAGCCTTGTTGGGTGGCCCTTGGGCCAGCGCTCCTACTCCTCCTTTTTTTGTAAAGTGAACGTATAAATCAATCGGTGCACCTGCATCCCATCTGGTGAGTGCACTCACTGACATTTGTTGTTCGATAAAATCAAGCGAGCGTGTTGCTTCTGGTGTCAGTGTTTTCTGCTCCCATGAGTTTTTCCCTTTTAAAAGGTCATTCAGGGGGTCCATGACCTCAGGAGGAATCAGGACGATGTTGCGGAGCCACTGTAGGGATCCTACTGTCTGCTGCATGTCATGGAGCGTCTTAATATCTTGGTGGATTTTTATCTGAGGAGGGGTCATGTAGGAGCTCGAAATCCCCACTCCTAAAAAGGTTACACATGGTCCCTTTTTAATTTTTGCGCTTGCAATTTCAAAGCCATTTGTTTTTAAGGTCTCTGAGACTGTTGACACTGCCCGGTCTACGTGGCTCGCTGATGGTGCAGCAATCAGGATGTCATCCATGCATTGAACAATGGTCACGGTCAGGTCGCTGCGTCGGACTGGCTCCAGTGCTCGGTCCACCGTGATCTGACAGATGGTGGGTGAGTTGACCATTCCTTGGGGCAGAACTTTCCACTGGAAGCGCAGGTTAGGACGCTGGCTGTTCGGGAAGATGATGGATAAGGCAAACTGCTCTTTGTCTTCATCATGCAGGGGTATGGAAAAGAAACAGTCTTTAATGTCAAGCACTGCACAAGGCTGCCCTTTTGGTATCATTGAGCTCATGGGCAGCAAGGTTTGCACGGGGCCCATTGGTTGGATTTTCTTGCTTACTTCACGCAGATCATGGAGAAGGTGAAACCCTTCGCCGCTCCGTTTGGGTATCACAAAGACTGGGGTGTTCCATGGGTTGGTGGAAGGCTCTACATGACCTTTCTGCAATTCACGATCAACTAGTTTAAGAAGAGCATCTATTCGAGGCTTTGACAGGGGCCACTGATCAACCCACACTGGGTCAGATGACTTCCACGTCAGCTTGATCGGTGGGGGTGGGTATGCTGCAGTGGCCCTTATGGTAAATTTGTCACCCTGGCTTTTAAAAGGGCTAACACATCTCTCCCTAACAAGTGTGGGAACCCTGACATGACGTGGAAAAAGGGTGATGTTTTTTTCTGGTCCTTTTTCAGTGTGGAGTGTAATTGCTATTAATTGGGCACTCTTGCGAGCTCGGCTCAATCCTCCGACCCCCCCTACCATGGGTGCGTCTTGTAATTTCCAGTGTAGGGGCCAATTTGTCTCAGAAACAACAGTGACGTCTGCTCTGCTATCAATCAGAAAGGGGACACTGATGGCAATGTCATCTAAAACATCATAACGAGTACAGATCCCCCATATTACTGGTGGGTTGTCACACTTCACTGCCAAGGCCACCCAGGGGTCTGGTCCCCAGGGGGTGGTCCTTGCTGTTCCTGGGACAGGGTAGCTGGTTGTGCCATAAAGTTGGCAGCTTCTCGTGGGGGAAAAGGGTTCGGGAGTGCCTCACTCCATTTGGGGTTTGCATAGCTGGGCCACCTCACATCCCAAGTGGGAGAGGGCTGTGCATGGCCCTGTTGCCCTCTCCCCCTCCCGTTTCCCTGGTTCTTAGACTTGCATTCTTTGGCAAGGTGCCCCTTCCTTCCACATGCCCAGCATGGCCCCCTAGGTCGCAGCTGGTGTGAGGGGACTGGTGTTGAAGGGTGCCCTAATTGGGAGCAGTCCATTGCAACGTGGCCTGCCCTGCCACATTTAAAGCATGCCATTACACTAGTAATTGCGGTATGGACGGCTGCCTGAATTGGGGCAAAACGCTCCTCTTTTGCAACATGCCTGATCATGTCTGCGATGCTGGACCCAAGTGGTAAAGACCGTAAAATGTCCTTGGTGGCTGAATTGCATTGTTGGCGCAGGCACTCTGCTAACACAGGACCCTTTGCCTCTGAAGGCAAAGCTGAGGAGTCAAGTGCTGCTTGGAGCCGGTCCATGAATTGTGTAAAACTTTCACTCTCATTTTGCTTTACTGTGGACCATGATGATGGTTTAGCAATGACCTTGGAAGCAGAGCGGATGGCTTCCCTGGCAGCATGGGTAGTTGTCATGACCTCGTGGGCCCATAGGCCCTTGGCTTGTGCCTGGGGCGTGATCATGGTTTGGGTCTGTGCCCATGAGCCACTGCAGGCTGGAGCCGTGTAGCGGATGATCTGCACCAGTGACCAGAGCTAGTTGCTTTGCACAGTTGTCCTCCCATTCTTGTTTAAAAACAATGATCCCTGCTCCATCAAAAATTAATCTACAAGTTTGCTTTATGTCAAATGGGAGCATGTCATCCCCTCCAAAAAGACCACCAATGAGAGTAGAACGCATTGCTGAATTGATCCCTTTATCAGTGATTGCTTTAACAATTGCTTGTACATCTTTAGGATTTACCGGTGAGTACGTTCTCTGGTTTCCGCCTGCCCCCCCTAATCGGACTGGAAAAGCTAGTTTGGCCGATGGGTTCCAATCAGCACATGCCATCTGTATCTTCTTCCAGTCTGTGAGGGGTGTTAGTTCTTTTTGACTTCTCCTCAACCCAAGTAGAAACATTGTTGTTACTGATTTTATATACTGTTACTTCTTCTTTGTCGGAGCTGGGGCCAGAGCCGGCAACAGAGGACTGGCTGTCCCACTCCCAGCTAGAGTCGGATTCAGAGCCGGAAGTCGACTGACTGGCTGTTTCCGGGCTCCGGAGCTTTTTGGTCGGGCTCCCACACCGCCTCTTTCCCTCAGGGCTGAGCCGTCCCTTCCCTCTTGGCCCCCGCCCCTTTCTCTCAGGGCTGGGCCACTCCTTCCCTCTTGGCCCCTGCCCCTTTCCCTCAGGGCTGAGCCGCTTGCTCTTGCGCTCCCCCCGCCTCCTGCTGTGGGAGCTTCTCGCCTTAGAAAAAAGCGCTTTTTGGCAAAGATTAGTTTCAATTCCCCCTTTGAGTTCTCTCCCCTTTTACTGCTCGCGCATGCTCGTGTTAGCAACCAAACTCTCTTTGTTTTCATTGGCAACAAGCCCACAATCTAAAAGACCTTCTTTGTTTTCTGTAGTATTGCTATCTAGCACGAATTCCATATTCGATACAATCGCATTCCCGCTTTCACCGACGGATTCAGCGCCATCTTGTAGCACATAGAGTGGAGGTCCCTCTCCCGCTTTTCCAGCATTCCTAGCTTCTTCAGCTAGACCGTTATAAAATGACTGCACCTGCTTTTTTTCCTCAGCAAGTGACCCTGAGCTTGGAGGCTTTGAAGCGAGCCCTTGCTCCTCCAAGCCTCTGCACTCTGCAGAACCGACCCCATCGACACTCTGAACATTATCACTAACCTTCAGACTACATTGTTTTACACTCTGAAAGTTCTCAACAACAGTTCCCTCCGAGAAAGTTTGCATCGCTGCTGCGATACCCAGTTGGGGGGAAACCTTTAAACAATTTTGGGCAGCTTTCCAGGTCTCCTGCTCCTGCAAAGCCTTCTGCAAGGCTTCCACGACTCCTCCCCATGCCTTAAGATTTTTCCCTGAGCCAGAACATATTGTGTCTTCGGCAAGGGCCTTAGTACATTGATCCCAAACATCTGGGTGGAGGATATCCACTGGTCTATCAATGATATTAAGTTGCAAAAGCCTCATCACTGCGAGGGTAAAATCTTTTGCTTTACAATCAATTCCCCACTGTTTATGAATCTGAGAAATGACCCTCATGAGTGCTTCCATTCTCTGCGCGGGTCCGGAGGCGTCCCTCCCGCCGAGCTGGTCCCACCGCTCGGCCGTCGTTCACCCGTCCAGGCGACTCCCGATCTCCTGGGTGAATGTTCCCGGGTTTTGGCACCACTTGCTACCTCCGCTGAGGCGTAGCGACCTGGTTCCGGAACAACACGGCAGCTTCACCCAGGCTGCTTGGTCCATCAGCTCACAGACACCAATGTGGTGGATGGCAAATGGCGCTTTATTAACTGATTACATGGAGTTTTAAAACTTCTGTTTGCTACATCACATCCGTCTGCTTATGTTACAAGTTACATGTTGCTTACCTTATCAAGGACACTAACCAACTAATTGTTGAGGGAGGGGTTCTGTCTGCCCGTACAGCGCGACGTCTTCTGACCGCCTGTCCCTATTCTCCCACACTCAGCATGATACTCTTGGTATTGGTTTTTGGGCCTTGCCTTTTGAACAAGTTAGTGTCATTTGTTAGAAGTCATTTAGAGAAAGTCGACATCCTATTTGTCGAACGCCTGCAACTATCATGAAGTGCACTTATTACTGACATGTTATATCACTTTGTGTCCTATTATACTAACTTTAACAGCTTTTGCATTTTTTATGACATTTATAGTTTTATAGGTTTTTTTACTTAATCACGAGGCGGGGGGAGATGTGGGAGATTAGGGACAGGCGGTCGGAAGATGTCGCGTTGTACGGGTAGACAGAATCCCTCCCTCAACACTTAGTTGTTTAGTGTCCCTGATAAGGTAAGCAACACGTAACTTGTAACGTAAGCAGATGGATGTGATGTAGCAAACAGAGGTTTTATAACTCCATGTAACCAGTTAACAAACGCCATTAGCTGTCCACCACACTGGTGTCTGTGAGCTGGTGGTCCGAGCAGCCTAGGTGAGGCTGCCGTGTTGTTCCCGAACCAGGCCGCTACGCCTCAGCGAAGGAGGCAGCGCCACCAGAACCCCAGAGGGATGAGGTTTCAAAGAGGGGACTCCTGGAGGCATTTTTTGACTCATTCTTGATTTTTGGAGGTTTTTATGGACACCATGCGCCTGGTGACTTCCAGAAATGGACTTGGACCGAGAGAACTTCAAAGTCAACATACTCATCCCATGTTTTTCCCCAAATCAAGATTTACCATTCCCAAACCTTGGCCAGATGGAGAAGGAGGCTGTGAGGAAGAGGAAGATGCCCCAAGACACCAGGCAGGTGAGGAGGAAGCCACTGCCCCTTTCCCCCTCTCTCCTGCTCCATCTCCCAGCCCAGCATGGCCCCTGGCTGCAGGACAACCCCACTGCTGATGCCGTCCTGCCGGGGATGCATTGGGAGGATCTCCTTCCCCTTCCCTGTGGCACAGAGGCAAATCCCATTCTCTCCTTGTCCTTCCTTCCCCAGACAAGGAGCTGAGGATGGAGACCAGGGAGGACAAATCCATGTGGAAGAACCTTGTGGAAGAGCCCATTTTGAGCAGCTCCACAGTGCAGGAATCGAACAAGGAGGAAAAGCACTGGCTATCCCACATGAGGAGGGGCTCCAAACTCAGCCCTGAGGAGGAAAGACCCACCCTGTGCTAGGAAGACGGCCAGAGATCGAGCCAGAGCTCACACCTGGAGGTCCATGAGCAGCTTCATGAGAGGGAGAAGCCCTACAAGTGCTTGCAATGTGGAAAGTGCTTCAGCCAGAGTTTACACCTGACTGTCCATAATGGTGAGAGGAACTATGAGTGCTTGGAATGTGGCAAGAACTTCAGAGACAGCTGAATTCATCTCAAAAATAGCCTTATAAACACTTGGGCAGGAGAACATGGCATTGAGTGGGTGTACCGTATTCCTTATCATGCACCAGCAGCTGGGGAAGTTGAAGGGAGCAATGGCCTGCTTAAAACCACCTTGAAGGCATCAGGTGGTGGGACTTTCAAGAACTGGGAGATTAATTTAGCAAAGGCCACCTGGTTAGTGAACACTCAAGGCTCCACCAACCGAGGAGTTCCAGCCCAATCTGAGCCCCTGAGAAGAAGAAATGGAGAAAAAGTTCCAGTGGTACACATGAGAGGTATGCTGGGAAAAACTGGATTAATTCTGCCTCCAGCAAAGACAATCCCATCTGAAGACTTGTTTTCCCTTAGGGACCAGGTTGCACCTGGCGGGTGATGCAAAAGGGTAGAGAGACCCAATGCATCCCTCAAGGGGACCCTGTTTTCGGGTGAACTACCCATGACACTGTCAGGATCCATATCTGCATGTATATATGTATATCATTGAAAGGTTTAAATTCAATGTAATATGTTGGTATGGGAGAAAATTCAGGGTGGATGATGTTGGCGGTTAGATTAATTTCCTTTTTTTACTTAGAGAATTTTTTCCCCATAAGTTGCTAGGAAACTAACTACTGAGTACTTATGGGTGCTTGAGGAAAACAAAGTGGCCAAAGGAGAAAGTAGCACTGGGCTACACCTGGGTTTTTTTGAGTCTCTGGGAGTTTTCTTTCCCAGGGAAAAAAGATACTGTGAGGTTTTGGGAGCAGGTAAAGAGTGGGGATTGGGGCAGCTTCTCTCTCTTGCTCTCGGCATCGGAGAGAGGATGGACAGGCTGCTGCTTGCCGCGGGAGGAGTTCACTGTCACCACTGGGTTCTGTCCAGAGAAAATCTATCATCATCTACTCGTGTGCCCTGGAACTCTGAGCTCACCTCCTCCTGCCCAGCTGGGCTAGCCCTGTCCTGCTGCCACCATTTCTTCGGCACTGCTTTGAGGCTTTTTGCTACTCTGTGGCCCTGTGCTGTCCTGCCTGGCGGAGACATCCCTGCTGTTACAGCTACCACTGCTGGAGCTTCTGATACATTTCATCCACCAGCCAGGGAATTTCCACTCTTCCAGCTTGGTCTTGGAGGCCCAAAGAGATCAGACTGCCCCAGGCTTTGTGAAACAAAGCCCCCTCGAGTTTTTTGGTTCTGTTTATTATTAATGATGTAGTTGTTGTTTGTTTGCCTTGTTATACATTGTGATATATGTCCTAAAGTTAATTCGTGTTAAGCAATATGATATGTAATTAATTCACTGCAGAATGTAATAATATACCATGTAAAATTGATCTACTTTAAGTTTGGTTTAAGATCAGTAAACCTAAAGGTGAGTATAGGGTTAACTGAGACGAAAACTGCACAGAGGGACACAAGGAATTCCTGCTGGGAATCGTTTTAGAAAGGCACAAAAGGACGGACAAGGGAGATGGGTGCCCTGAGATCGAATGATTACATCAGATCGATATCTAATCTGTTCCCGACCGGTGTTAACATTTCCAAGCCTTCTCCTGACATGGCAATCATGACATTTTTCTGCTTTGAGAATCCATTCAATGGACCCCGGACACAAACATGAATATCTAATGAAGCTACCACGAAGAAAGAGTCTTACAGTCTCGGTCCGCTCTCAGCAGAGGACTGTATAAAAATCAGCGGCATTGGACCCAATGTGTGAACAGAGGGGGTAACAGGCTGACAGAGTCGGTTACCGTGTTCACCCAGTGCCGAAATCCCGGGATTGTGGCTACCAGAGACTGTTTAACTCTCAAAATAAAATTCTAAATTTTGATTTACTGAGTTTGGCTTGTTGAGTTTATTACATACATCCTAGTAAAGAACTGTTATTCTTATCCCCATACCTCTGCCTGAAAGCCCCTTTAATTTTCTAAATTCTAATAATTTGGAGGGAGGGGATTTGAATTCTCCATTCCTAGGAAGGCCCTGTCCCTCCCTAGAGGATACAGATCTTTCAAACCAACACACAGGGATATAGTGGGAGAGACTGGGAGTGACTGGGATCACAGAGAAACCATAAAGGAAGTTACAGGAATAATAGTGGGAGTATCTGGGAGAGATTTGGATCATACTGGGAGTGACTGGAATCATATTGGGAGTGCCTAGAACTATCATAAGAGTGAATGAGAACACCTGGGACCATGCTGGGATCATAGTGGGATCATACTAGGAGTGACCAGGATGATATTGGAACCATGCTGAGTATAACTACAAGTGACTGGGATCATACTGGAGGTGACTGGGAACCACATAGCCCATGCTGGGAGTGACCTGGGCCTCCATGGGAAAACTGGTCCAGCTGGGGCTCAGAGTTGTTCTCCCCCAGGGCTGCCCCGGGTCCTGCTGAGACCCTGGGCCCCACAGAACCAAGGGACAGAGGACAGCTTAGTGACACGGGACAGCTGAGAGACATGGCACAGCCAGGGAACACAGCCTGGCCGAGGGACACTGAGCTCCAGCACTCTGGGCTCTTGTGCCTGGGCTGTTGCCCTTGGGCTCCCAGCACAGGCCAAGGGGGGAGAATCCCCTCCACAAATTGTTGTTTGCTTGAAGCTTTGCTCTGGAACATTCCCAAGGGGACACCTTCAGTGGCTGGAGCCCAGCCAGGTGCCCAGGGCCACCAAAGCCACTCTGGCACTGCCCTGCTGCCCCAGGCAGGGCAGGGAACACAAGGAAAGGCTCATGCTCAGCTCAGGGCAGGGACAGGGCACTTCCCTGGTGCTGCCACAGGCACAACAGAGCCGGCCTGGGGAAAGGATTGGCATTTATGTCCTACAGAATCCAAGCAGGGATTGCTTCTCATTTCACTGCTGTCATTGGAGTGGTCATGAATTCAAATAATTTTCCCATGGAATTGCCATGGGAAGTGGGGAGGGGGGAGATGACTGAGATGAGAGTGAGGTCCAGCCATGGAAATTGCATGGGAATTCCTGAATCCCACATTTCCATAGAAATTCCCCCTCACCTGCACACCCACCACCACCTTTGTGCTCCAGAGCCTCCCAGCCATATCTGAGGTATTTTGGCGGCCCTTCCACACACGTGTGTCCCAGGCAATACTTCATCTGCTCCACCATGATCCCTTTGGATTCCCAGCACCTCTGGGTGATCCGGGTGGCACTGCTGACACTGCAAAGCTCCCACATCACAGCTGGAAGGAGATGAAATCCCACCTTTTGATGCCTCACCATGGGATCCATGGATTCTGCGTTGGACAGGAGGTCACAGCTGGAAACCACCTGCACCCTGTGGACACCTGGGAACAAGGAGAGAAGGCACCCATGGAGTTGTGTCCATGTCCTGTTGGAAAGCAGATAGAAATCTCCCAGGACCCCATGCACACAGGCCTTAGAAGCACAAAGGAATGCAGGGGTTGGTTTGAAACCCTCGGAGAAACTGAGATACATAACGTCACACAGATGTGAAGTGCGAATGTAAGTTCTAGTTTTAGGTGAGTAAAAATATGCCTTAAGTGCCTTATGCAAATAAGAGACTGTATGAGTTGATAGAAAAGCCCTAAAGTCCAGTTTAAAGTTCAGTAGCATTACCTTGTCCAAAGTTAATTAAGTCTTAGACCTAACATAAACATACCATAGCATTGCAACTATTGCTAGACAGAATAGATAGGCTGTAGGCTTAGACCTTGTGTAAGAAATGATGAGCATTGCCGCACAACTGTGTTAGGCCAGGATAGGTGCAAAAAGACAGGAATAGCATCATGTTTCTAGCTGATTGGTGATTTATGAATAGAATGCATTGTACTGGGGGTAGTGCTGCTGCTGCTGCTTCTGCTCTGGACATGGGAACTCTATGCAGGAAGGTATTTTGCATAATGGCACAGACTGTAACACTCTGGCATTCGTGAGACTGATCTGGCCATGTCATAAAGTACTTTTCCAACCAACAGCAACCTCTCTTGTTCCTCGATTGGCACACTCAATCTTGACAGTTTTCTATCCGCAACGCGCCCGCTGCTCCTGCGTGCTGCCAGTCCTTCCCTGGCAGTGCCAGCAGGAGCTGCTCCTGCCGCTGGCCAGCTCCTCTGCCTGGGAGTCCCTTCCCGTGCTGGCAGTACAAGCTCCCTCTTGACTTGAGCTAAATGCCTACCTGCACCTTGGGCTTGCTTTGCCAGCTCTCTTTTTCCAAGTGTTTGACTCCCAGGCTCCTGCCCCAGCCCACGGACATTTGTTATTTCCATCACCTGTTAGTTCTACACAATGAACCATTCTGGTTTTACCTAGGAGGTGAATCATTAAAATCGTGGTGCTTTCTTGTACACAACGTCCAGTTCAGACCAAGAACATGCTGTTCTTACAGCTGGGATTGTGTCTGTTCCTACACCATTTGTTCCACACTGCATGACTAAAGAAAATCTATCCTTTTCCTTTCTAAGTTTAAGCTACAGCTTAGTGCAAATATGTGCATGAGGAGGTTAGAAAACCTGTTTTAATCCATGTCACATTTTCTCACCACATCTACTTAAACTGATAATAAATAAAGCTGATTTCCCCATGCTGAGGCAGTTTTGCAATGAAGCAGCAGGATGTCAATATGCTAAATAAGAATTTGGCATTACCTGTAATGTTCACTGCTGCAAAGTGTATCATTACACTGCAAGGCAGAAAGGGTTATCACAGCTATTTCTCCCTTCCCCTCCTGTACATCGCATTGTCTCCTCTGCAGAAGTCACAAGCTATGAAAACAAGGCAAGGTTGCTCCCTATTTTTCTTCTCCTACAGGACTTGGTAGACACCATGTTTTTCGAAGGACTGCATGTGCCTCTGCCCAGCTTGCTTCTTGCTCATTCTACAAAAGCAGAGAGCTGAAGGAGTTTCAGGCATGTGAGTGCCTGATCTCTCTTTCCCTCTGAAGGCTCTGCCTCCCAAAGCCCTGGTTCCCTGCTGTGCTTTGGTATGAGAGCCATTCAAGCCCGAAACACAAGGGCACTGGACTTCAACTGCCAAGCCTCTCATTGCAGTGAGATTGCTTTTAACCTGCAGCCTCCATGGCCAAGGTCTCTGTGGGAGCAGGGGCCATCCCAGCCTGACCTGGACACAGAGCCAGGAAAAGGAGCAGATCCTGCTCCCTTCTGCTCCTGCTGATCCTGGCAGCCACTCCCCTGCCAGTTCCTCCAGGGAACTGCACACCAAGGGATTCCACCATTCTAGTGGCTCTGAGAACTTGTTGCTTCCCAGTTCTCTACCATCCCTCTGGATTCTGGAGCATCTCAGCACAAGTGTCCATGGCCCTTCCTTCATCCCCAGCCTGCAGCAGTCACAGTCACTGTTGCCTCCCCCTTGCTGCAGCTCATTTGCCAATGTGCTGCCAAAGGCAGCGGAGCTGGCTCAGGATCCCTGTTGGCTTCTGGGCTCCAGGATGACCTTCAGAGGGACCCTTGGAGCGCTTCCCAAAGAGCTGCCTGTGGCATGGGGGCTGGATTTGTCCTCCCTGGGTGGCTCTGTTTGGAGTTCTACACTCCATGGAGGCCCGAAGTTTTCTCAGCAGGCCTTTGCAGTGAGTTCTTAGCCAATGTGTGGCTCTGCTGCCATCCCAAATCTGTGCTTGCCGGGCCCAGCCTGAGTGCAAGTGGATGATGTGCTGGGCATGGACGGAGAATTCCATGGACAAAATCCTCCCCCATCATCACATTTACATCTGCTCATTGCTCTGGATAGCACAAATCTGCATTTCTTTTAGTGGAAACATTGAATAGATTGCAGATCCTTACATCTGCAATACTAATGTACAAATACACTAAAACCAACATAAGTTTAAAAATGAAATTTGTTTTAAATTGTTGCACCTGCACGGCCAGTATAGAAACATAGAAATATCAATTAAAGCTTATAAAACTAGTTTATTGTTACAATTGTGCTATGTAAATCGATACAAATATAAACTTGTTAAAAAAATGGATTTCTTGCAACCCTCTACAACCACTCACTATACACAAATATCCATTGAAGTTTTAATATATTTAATTCATTACATATTACTCTAAATGGACAGCCCATATACAAATACAAAAATATCAGCATCCCTCTTAAAGGAATCCCAGACCTAGTACAAAAGAAATAGAATTCTAAAACCATACAACTCAAGATATATTTAAATCTTTGTAAATACATAACCATACAATATAGAGATGTAGAGCTAGAATTCCTATTTCATAGGACATAAAGCAAGACATATATAAATACACACACCACAAACCTATCTATAAATACGCCAATAGCAATGTACGTATATAAGAATCCTTACAACCCCATCATCACAATACAGATATAGAACTGAACAAGTATATCCATATAAATACAGATGGAAACACATCAATATACATATATCAATATGACAATATACAAACATATATACCTGTACAAACACCAGTCTACACAGATAAATAACCATCAACTTCTAACTCTCTCAGTCCAACTGTAAACATGTCGAACTACAATTCCATCAGCAGGGATTGCAGCTGCCCAAAATCCCAGGCTCTCCCTCAGTCTATTCCTTCCAAGCAGAGCAGCTCACCTGGACAGGGACAGCAGATGGGACATCTGGGAAGCAAAGGGAACAGAGAGTGAGGATTGGGACGGTTCCTTTGGCAGCACCTGCCCTTCAGTCAGGGAAGGGAAAATCTCAGCGCCTCCCCAGGAGGGTTGGAAAGAACAAGCAGCCGAGCGAGCCGGGCTGTGGTGAGCGCAGCCACGGCGGGACTGTCCCGCAGGCGCCGGCAGCCAGGCACGGCTGGCACAGCTCCCGGGCCCTGCCGGCACAGCTGCCTTGCCCAAGGACAGCCCCTGTGCCAGCTGGGGCAGCTGCGCTGAGCGGCCCCAGCATGGGCAGGGCCCGCTCCTGCCCAGCCAGGCACTGCCCAGGGCCAAAGCTCATGGGCCCCTCACCCCCAGCCTGCCTCACTGGCCCTGTGGCCTCAGCCGGGCTCTGGGCTGGCAGTAGCAGCTCCCTGTTCACTGCTGGGGCTGGCAGCCTTGAGCTTCACCCTGCTGGCTCCTGTCAGTCTCCACCTGTCCTCAAGCTCTTCAGGGCAGCTGTGGCAAAGGTGGAGGCTCTGGAACTGGTTCCAAGGCCTGGCAGAGCTGCAGGCCCAGAGCCCTCCGTGCTCCCTACTGGCCCCCTCCATCCCCTCAGCCCCACCGTCCCCTTGGCAAAGCCCCGGCCCCCTTCAGTCTCTTCAGCCCCCCACAGTCTTCTCACCCTATCAATCCCTTGTGACCCATCCCTTCCCCTTAGACCCACTGCCCCCCTCAGCCTGTGCCACTTCCCTGTCACCTCAGTGCCACCATCGCCCTCTGCTCCCCCACAGACCTCAGTCCCCCCAGCACCTCAAGGTCACCATACCTGCAGGTCACCGCCTCCTCAGCCCCCTCAGCCCCCTCAGTCTCACCGTCCTTCTGCAGCTCCTCAGGGGACAGGGCCTGGGGCCAGCAGCAGCTCCCAGCGCTCCAGGGACACCCGGGGCTGCAGCTGCTCCTCTGCCAAGCCCGGCCGCCAGCTCGGACCCAGCACAGGAACAGGGGACAGAGGGGGCACAGGGGGAAAAGAACGAAGGGAGAGAGGGAAAGGGGTTAAAAACTAGTCTATACCTATACAGATATTAATCTATGGAGCTACACACCCATGTAGCTATAAGTACATAAGTATGCACAGTAATAAAATAAATATATATATAATAATGTAACTATCTACATTAAAAAATGTAACTATGTATATCTATAAATATAACCATGCATACATTATTATAACTATAGAAATCTAAATGTATATATATCACTTTACTCCTAAAGGTCTATAACTTTATAGGCATTTAAACACACCTATAGGTCTATAAATATACTATATATTTATAAATATCAATTATATAGATAGATAAATATAACTATATAATTCTAAGCAACCCACAATAGACAGAGGGATTCCACTTGCTTGGTCGTCACAGGCTCTCTCTCTGTCTCTTCCTGCCACACAGGGCACTCCTCCAAGAGATGTCAATCACATTGGATCTCGGAAGAAAAGAGAACACTGAGTCAATATTGGCCCTTGTGTGTGTTTCCGTTAGGCAGCAATTGTCCTTCCAGCACAGACTGTAATAGACGGCCTGAATTGCAGAGTCTCACTTGGGAATTTGAAGCCTGCTTTTTAGAGAACAGGGATCCTTCCGAGTTTCCAAAACTGTGTAAGGCATGGAAGTACCTCGATAAAGTCTCAGCACTCGCAGTGCAAATGGCACCCACGAGAGCTTGAAACACAGACAATCCCAGCTCCCCCAAAGAAGCCCAGCCTTGCTCTTTCTCTGTGCTGATAGAGAGCCCTCAGTCCTCACTGAAATGGCTGCAGCTGAAGGGTGCTGTGAGCTGAATTATGAACCAACTTGGGACATGTGGGTTGGTGACACAACTCCCACAAGGTCAGCTTTAGTCCCGGCTCTCTTGCCACAGCAGAGGACTCAGTGTCAGAGCCTCTGGAGAAGCGTGGAGGGCAGGGCTCGGGGAGCTTATGCCAGTGCAGGATTGGAACTAAAGGCACCAGGAAGCAGCAGCCCTGCAGACAAGAACTCAGCTCTTCTGATCTCCCTTCCTGTCCCAGGCAGGCTCAGAGCAGCTGTCTCACACCTCTCCAAACCAACATGGGCTCCCTCCTCACCGTGGCTCTTCGGGCTCCGGGGAATTGTTCCCGCAGCTCTCGGTGCCAGATGAAGCTTCCTCTGCTGCAGCCCTGTTCATTGTGTCCTCTCTTGGAGACTCAGGGGCAACATTAAAATTCCCCTTGAAAGATAAACAGAAAGAAAGGAACCCAAAGATCACTCAGTATTTCCTTGGAATCACAGCAGGGATACAGTTCTTCCCCATTCCCAACGGCCACGTAACACGAGGGGAGCACTGCCCACGCGGTTCACATGACAAGCATTTTCAACTCAGGATTTGGGTGGCCAAGGTGAAACTGAAGCTCTCACAAAATGACCTTTGAGGCAAAACATGAACACAGAAAAGCAGAAGACACCAAGTGAGGGGACGTGGCCTCACGCTCTGACCCTGCCTTATCCCACGAGCTATAAGAAATCAGCCAGCAGAAAGCCAGGGGCTCTCCTTCTTGCCAGTGTGGCTGTCAGCAAGGACAGAGCTCGCTCCCAGCTCCCAGCTCTGCCCAGGGCTTTTTGTTGCAAACCCACAGGCAAAGCACACATTTCTGGCTGGGAGTCTCACTATCCCCACCTACCCTGCTGCTCACACAGTCCATCACAAGATGCTGCTTTTTGGAGCCCTCCACTGCTGCCCCATAAGTATGACCCAGGCAAACAATTATGGACCATGGGTATTTCCAGGAACAAATTTTCCAGTGCCAAAAATCTGTAAATTTGGAGGGTCAGAAAGGAAACCAGCCTGAAAGACATGAAAATCAGCCAACCAAGTAGTGTTCCTATTCCACTGAGGAAGTAAATTCCCAAGATTAAGCACCCGCAAATTACCTTTGGACAAAAAGATATTCTCACTAGGACCAGATGCAGAATATTCATCTCTTCTGAAATAGCCTGTCCATCAGAATCCTAAAGACTCTAAAGATGGTACAGAGCCTGCAAGGTTTCCTTTCATTATGGAATAAAATGCTTTTGAAAACTGCTATGTGTAAGTTCACAAAAAACAAAAGACATTCCATTTGAGATTAAGATATTGCTAAATCCAGAAAATCCCACTCCCCACCTTGAGTCTGCCCTTCTTCAATCACAAATGTACTGTAGGCAATGAGTCTGCACATCACAAGACAGACATACTTTGGCCAACACATATAATAATCTGCAAAAAGGCCTGTGCCAACACTCACTCTCTGGACAAGTCTGGGAAGAGGCAAGAGTTAAGAGAAACGAGATTCCTAATCCAAAGACAGGATCTGTCAAACAAAAGGACAAGGGAGCTGCAGCTCCAGCCCATCCCCACACAAGGCTCTGGCAGCCCCCACACGCACGGCCGGGCTCACACAGCAGCAGCAGCTGGAGCTGCAGCCCAGCCCTTGCTTTGCCTTGGCCTTCCAACCCAAAAGAGGCAGAGCCCACATCTGCTGCTGCAACAGAGACACCTCTTGTGTGCCCCTCCCTGCACGGGACACTTGGCCTTCAGTGTCAATTCTCCAAACACTCTGCCCTTCTTTCCCACCAAACAAAGCCTGTTAGAACCTGCAAAGCATCACCACAAATGCCCCTGCACCAGGCATTCTTCCTACGGAAAAGGAACAACCAAATGTGACCAACACAGGCCCACACCTCTCATCCTCACTGTGGGGGAAGGTCTTTTCATTTCCTCTTATTTTGGAAATCTGGCTTGACCAAGAATAATTAGATAACTAAGTAAGAATGAAAAGAATGAAATTCAAGAAATGTTTGCTTCTCAGCCATGTAACAACATTTAATAGCTCTCAGCCCAGCCACTTTCATTCCCATCCAGTGTGGTTACCTGAGCAGAGGGAGGCTTTACAGGCAGGGAGCTCCTGATCTCCCAGATAATTTTCTCAATTGCCAGCCCAAGATCCAGCACTGGTGAATCCTCTTCCTCAGGTGCATTCTGCGCTGAGCTGGAGGCCGTTGATGCTGCACAGCCAGCACTTCCAGCTGGAGCATTCGGGGCTGAAGTGCCTGGTGCAGCTGCAAGAATCAAAACATGTGAGTCAGGCTCCAGAATGTGGGTTTGGGATGCAGAGCTCTATTGCTGCCTTGGATCAAACATCACAGGAAGCACACAGGAAAACCAGGAAGAGAAATTCTAACTTTCTAGGTGCCTCTTCCTAGTAGGATTGACAATTTCTGTCTCAGAATGACACGGCATTGTGAAAAAATACTTCAAATGGTCGCTTTTCATGACCTTCTGGAAGAGCAAGGCTAGAACTCTTCTCCTACCTGGTGGGTTAGAGGCTGGAGGCTGCTGCTCCCTGTGGAGCTGCTGGAAGCTGCAGGGCTGCATCCTGAGCTGTTCCCAGTCGAGCGGAGGCGGCTGCTCCCCGTAGAGCTCCTGCATGTGGCTGGAGGGCCCCTCCCATCCGAGCAGCAGCAGCAGCCGCTCCCCGTGGAAGCCGTGCAAGTGGCAGGGCAGTACCCGGAGCAGCTCCCGCTCTGCAGGCAGCAGTCGCTCCTCATAGAGCTCCCGGAAGCAGCTTGGCCCCTCCCGCCAGGCCGGCAGTGGCTGCTTGCTGTGCAGCAGGTGGAAGCCGCAGGGCGGGCACCTGGCGAGCGGCGGCCACTCCCTGGGCAATGGCTTGAAGCGAGCACGCCCGTGCCACTCGTCTGGCCGCGGCCGCGGCCTGGGGAGCTGCTGGGAGCCGTAGGGAGGGCACCTGTGCCCCTCCGGCCCCACCACTGGCCGCTGCGTATAGGCCGCGCTCCGGCGCCTGATGCAGAGCAGGAGGTCCAGGCGGTCACGGGGAAACCAGGGGTTCCTATAGTGGAGCCAGACCTTGGCATCGCCCAGCCCGGCACCTTGAGGAAGCTGTAGCGGTTGAGCTGGTGTAAGAGTCTGTCTGAAGTTCCCCTCATTTGCCTCATGATCGTCATAAGGACCCCGAGGACCCCACTGCAGTTCTGGCCTGCTCGAGGTGGATGCTTGCCAATCGTCTTTAGGCGCATTCTCCTGTGTCACCACACCACGGTACACGGGCTTTGAGCAGCATAATGGTAGTTCTGTACCTGAAGATTACATCTGCTTCACGGTCCCTGCTTCATGACAATAGCCTATGAATTTCCCCACCTCTTGGCCAAGGGAACTTTCTGGGGTAACTTTGGTGGTCCACCACGGAAAATCCTTCATCTGCTTTGCAACTACCGTGACAGACAGAGATCAAAACCTCCTTCCAAGGACTGAGATTGAGACCCCTCTATGAAGCCCCTCTCAAGGACTGAGACATGAGACCCTGACAACCCTAATACAGGGGGTGGGGGCTGACTCAACCAAAGCGCGATGTTTGCCTGGAGGCGTGATCATTGGACCAAGAAGACAATGGCTCTCGCTTACTGCTAAGAACATGGACTACCTGTTCCCCCCTCGGGAGTTTCAATACATTTACCTGTTCCCCCCATGACTGAGGACTATAATAAAAACCCCTGAGTTAACCAGAGATTTGGAGAGAGACTCTCCCCAACGTGACAGGCGGACCAGTCGACTGGACCACGAGGACTCCGTCTCCACGTTTGGTAGCTTATATCCCCCCTTTCCTCTCTCTCTCTCTCTCTCTCTCTCTCTCTCTCTCACTCTTAATCCCTCTATCACATTTGCTATGGTCAATCAATAAAAGGTGCATTTGTTTTAATGCTGAAATCCCCTCTTTGTTGTGTTTTGCACTCTGAGATCATTAAACGAACCATCATGACCCCTGCTTGTACGAGCGGATCATGACAGCTGGCGCACGAAGCTGCAGAACTGCGTGGCCCTGAAGGTGTGCGGGGCTGGTCCCTGGGCACCGCCCGGCCTGAGCAGCTTGAAGAGGGAGCGGTCTATGAGCAGCCCCCGGGCCTCGCTGTCCTAGTGCATGGAGCCGAAGCGGGGGTCGTTCACCAGGCCCCACAGCTTGGAGGGGAAGGTGCCGGCACTGAGCCTGACGGGCAGCGGCAGCTCCGCCATGGCGTCGATCGCCGCCTTGGCCACAACGCCTGGAGCGCAACAGCCGCAGCTGCACTGGCGGTGAGTGGCCTGAGGGGAGCGCTGCACTCGGCCTCACCCGCACCCAGCGTGGCCCCGGTGTGGGCCGGACTCGGCGGGGACGAGCGCTAGGAGCCAGGGCTGCGGGCACAGCGTGGGCGCGGCGGCTCCCGGGGCTGGCCCGGCACGGCACGGCAGGGCCAGGGGCCAAGCCTTGCTTCTCTGCCTGCCGTGCTCATCCTGCCTTTGCTTTGCAGCCCAATCCCAAACCACCGAGGCGAGGGAACAGAAAAGCTGCTTCTCAGGCATTCAGACTCCAGCAGCTGTTGATGCATGGGCTAATTCCTCCCCAGGCACGAGACTTCTCCCCTTCCCTTTGTTGACCTTCATCCAGTTTCCCTCAGGCCAATTCTTAGCCTGCCAAGGTCCCTCTGAATGGCACAAGCAGTTGGTGTATCAGCTGCTCCTGCCAGTTTTGTATTGTCTGCAAACTTGCGGAGGGTAAACTGCTCCTCCAGCCCAGCCATTAATGAAGACATTAAAGAGCATCTGCCCTGGTATCAGCCCCTGGGGCTCAGAGCACCAGCGACTTGCCTCCAGCTCTACTTTGTGCCGCTGATGACAATCCTCTGGGCCCAAGCTCCCACGCATTTTTCAGTCTTCCTCCCTGGACAGTTTGTATTTAAGGATGTTGTAGGAGACAGTCTCAAAGGCTTGGGTAAATCTGGGGTAGACATCATCCATTGCTCTACCCATGTGCTATCAATTTGGCTGTCCTGTCACTGGCATCAGGTAGGTGACCTGCTACTCCCAATCAAATTCTCCATTTGTTTGGAATAGTTTCCAGGATTAGTTACTCCAACACCTTTCCAGGGATGGAGGCAAGGCTGACTGACTGACCTGTATTTTCCTGTATGGTCCTTCTTACTCTCTTTGAAGACAGCACTCTAGTATAGCAATTCTGGCTGTTTACAGCTAGTCAGTTCCAGCAAAAAATGACCAGGAAGAAGAATGAAACACTAAATACAGTCTATTAAATTCTTCTTTCTGCTACCATTCTGTGCCACAAGAAAGATCTTGCTTTCTTTCCAGTATTAGGCATCATAAATAGACATAACAGACATAATTGGACTTTAGTCATAATAGACTGACTAAGAAAGAAAACAAACAAACACAACGTAAGTCTCTTTTAACTGAATAAAATTATTTCCTATTTTTCAGAAGACACATAACTTTTTCAGGGTTAGATGAAGAAGAAAAGATTTGAGAGCTCCCAGAATGTTGATATATTCATTGTCTCTACACTATTTGGAGAACTATTAGAACACAGTGAAGACATAGTTCTTTTGAAAATCCCATTCTGAATTTCTGTAGGCTTATATTACATATAAAAGTGCCTACAAGAATTTTAGCAAACCTGTAGTACAGATTGGTCACTTTCAAAATAAGGAAATGCCAGGATTTGTTTGATTTTATTATTTTAATACTGTGCTTCTGATTCCCATATTATCATATGTATCTGTATCTTTTAGTATCATGGTCACATACTCCATTTCCCTTCAGGTCCCCAAATCATCAGTGCTCAGAATAGGCAATGAACAACAATACCAATGAATAATCAAGATCCTTTTCCACCTCTTTTATTTAATAATAAACTCAGACACCATTGATCTTTTGGGAACCAAGCACAATACTTGTATGGAGAGTTTGCAGAGAAGATTTAACTATCAAGCCCTGTGGGTTTTCTCTCCTCTCCCTTTCCCCATTTCCTTCATCTCTTGCCTGAGCTCAGAGCCGTTTCCCCTCCTGTCAGCTCCCCTGTTTGTTGCCCTGCAGTGAAGCCCTCACCTGCAGGTTCCCCAGCGTGTGGCAGCACAAGTCTTTGAAGAGCAGAACCAAACTCTGGCTGAGAGAACAGACACTCTCTCAGCCAGCTCGGCTTTCAGCTGCCAGGGCACAGCGCAGAGGGAAATGGGTGCAAGAGAGAGCTGAGGATGCTGCCAGAGCAGCACTTGGGCAAGCCAGGGTGAGAGTGGCTTCAACTGCTGTTGAATCGCGCTGTAGGTGACACAGGAGGCTGCTCTGCCATGGCCCAGGGCTGTGCCATCCATCCATCCAGACAGGCAGTGGAAACAGGCTCTTCTACAGGCAGGCTCCATCCATAGCAGAACTTTGTCAATCTTGCTAAAATCTCTCTCTGTCCTTCTGTCTTAACATTGACACTCATTTGCATAACAGTATGGAGGTGACATGAAACAATTGAGTATAACTTGTGAACAAATTTCCCTGGGCTTTCTGTTTGCTTTATTTATTTATTTATTTATTTGTTTTCCCCTTGTTTTCTTTGTTTTATTGTTTTGTTTTGGGGTTTTTGTTTGTTGTGGTGTTTTAGTTGGGTTTGGGCTTTTTGCATGTATGGGAGGCTTAATTGTGTCATAAAATTCCCATGCATGCATGAGGATGTACAGGGCGCTCCATGGGGATTTCCTTGGCTATGCACAAGCTAAGAGACCAGCATGTGGAAACTCAGGCCGAGCACAAAGGAAGCACAGGATGAGTCTGCAAGGTGCTCTGTAACAACAGGCACTGTTAGCTGTTATCCAGTGCGTAAGGACTACAGACCACCTGCTCCAGATTCTCCTCATAATGCACACTGTTCCTGTTTTGTATGATGCAGCTCTCTTAAACCTCTATTACACTATATTTGCACGAGCATTCACCCAGATGTTTGCTAAAAAAAGTTCTGTTCCAGCTGAAAAGCACAGGGTACACTATGCCCTGAGCAATAGCAGTAGGTAAATGGACATATACACGCTTCAGGAGCAGAAGCAGCATTAAATCTATGACAATCCATAGGTGTGAAAATACAGAAATCCATAAATCTCACAGTCGCACAGCCCCCACATCTCCACTCGGTTCTGCAGAATGGCATCAAAAAATGCACAGGTACTGAGACAATGAACTGGTGCTGCGCCTATTTGTCAGTTGGCAGAGCTGTGGGAGGCAGGAATTAAAGGTGATTTTGCAACAAGAAGAAGAAAAGCAAAGAAAAATTCCAGATGGAGACAGAGTGGCACTGCTCTGCTGAGCCAAGCAGAACAGGGAACAAGTTGCAAATTACTACGAAAAAAGAGTTGTGTAAAAGGAAACCATGCTGTATAGGCATTAGTGTTCTTTCCACAGCCGACAGATTTTAGAGCATGAATATACATCTGATCTAAATATTCTTGCAAAGCATTAGAAAAAAATCTTTCTGTTAGGTTATTTACACAAATGTACCCGTGAATGAATAAAAACCCTGCACAACTACATGTATCATTAGGCAGGATACTCTGTAGATTCTCACATTAACACCTGCATAATTATTATGAGACTTCTAATCTTACAAAGATTCTTTTTCTCCCTTTGCTTCTTTAAAACTCCCAAAATGTAATTAAATTCTCTTTTAAAACTACAGAAACAGCTGTGTGCCTAAGAGAGGCATTATTTGCTTGCTCACAATCATCTTTTCCCTGTCTGTTAATCACCGAGGCATTAATTGCTTATCCAAACTTGAAACAGTTCACGAGCCACTCCAAAGATAAATATGAATGAGCCAATTTCAATGGAATTCATGTCATCTGCCTCTTAAAGCTCAAAGACTGTGTTTAGTACATGTCAGAATTAAGTCTTGATGCCTAATAAATGGGAAAATGTGAAATATACTGAGTAGATCACCACGTTGCAAGGGATCATTGCATTTTAGTCTTGTTCCATCAAATTAGTGATCAAACAGAGGAAGGACTGGACAATTCCAACAGAGAAAGTAGGTGAAAGAGATGTCTAGTTCTGGTGCAGTTGGAGTCAAAAATAAAGTATGTGGGTTTGGAAGATGGGAAGTGATTCTATATCAGGTGATTTTAACGCAACATTACTAAAGGCATGATCCTTGAACAAACACATTGGCAGCAAATATCATGACATAAGAAATGTTGGTATTCCTTCCATTGAATGAAGGAAGGAGAGAAAGAAGGCTTGGAGTTTCAGGAGTAGGGAAAGAAAAAAAAAAAAGGCACTTTCTTTTGGATCAATCTGGAATTTTCTTTGAGTAAAAACACTAAGCGGTGGGCTCTTCACCCATTTATTTTTTTACTAAAATTCAGTGAAAGATACTATTTTGGAGTGTAAAAACATTCATGTTGAAAACATGAGTGTGCTGAGAGATTTTGAAGTCTAGGTCAATGACAATTCACTGTTGAAAATCCAAATCTAAAACTTTTCAAATTAAATGACCCTGGATGAAGTAGGAAACACAAGTCCTTCCCTTGACCCTTTGCTTGCTTGTTCTAGCTCGTTCCTAAAAATGATAGGTCAAGAAGATCGCACAGAAATCAAAGGAGCAACAGGGCACATCCCTAAATCTGATCTAAATGTCGATCTGAAATAACCTGGGAATTAGAGAGACATCAATGAGCCACTTTGGAGTCAAACTGTTAGTGAAGAAGCCTTTTCCAAAGAAATGACAGCTTTTCTCCAGGAAGTTGAGCAGTAGGACATGATGGCTCCTGTAGCTGGCAGGCATAAAGCAGATAAAGTGGGAAATTTGTAGGAATGATCCCTGTTATTCACTGATCACAGCAGGATGAAGAAGCCATTTCGTCAGGCTCTGGGTCTTAGTAAGCAATGAAGAAACCTCAATTTATTCTATTAGGTCAAGTTGTTCATTATCAGAGGTCGAATCTGCTGCTCCAGCAGAAGGCACTGCTTTAACTTCAGCTCACCACATCTGCAGGCAGCCCTAGAAGCGCTCCTCCACCTCAGCTGGTGCCAGAGCACAAGGACACCCAGACACCCTCTTTAGACCTGTGTGTACCAAAAAACTAAACGTATCTCCCCGAACCAAGCTCTCCAATCCAGCACTTAGCATAGAACATGTCACTGCCAGGGAAGTCTGCGTGAAAGAGTACAGAGAAAAATACAATTGTGAAACATATTGGGGATTCACTATAATACAGGAAAAAAATCAGATTCTGGTACTTACCTTCCAAAATGAGCATGTGTATTAGCTGTTTTCCCTCAAGTGTAGTTAAACAGCGTGCACTTTGCAGAGCAGTAAAATTCTTCACTACATGCATTCACAGCTAGCAGAGCTCTCACACAACTTGTTTTTTTCTCTGAAGCGTAAGGAAGGACTTAGTTCAAATGAACTGTGCTGCTTCCTCTGAAAGATATAAACTTATGGAAATAAAGGATGCAAAGTCATAAATTCTTTAAGGCAGGCCACTGGTATCTAAAATGAGGATTGTTTACATTTAGCATCATGTACACATAAGATAACAATCAAACCATTTTCTTACGTTCATGAAAACTATTCTTCCTGCTCCCATAAATTGCCCAGTCATATAAAGCCAAACTCAGATACAAGTGCGTTCCTCACCATAAAAATGGCCACAGAAATAATAGCTGCCAGTGATACTTTTCCTATGGTGAAGTTTGCCCCAAGTGTGGATAAAAGCGGCGTCTTACCTGCTCAGATGCTTCGGCCCCGTTGATCTGAGCCTGTCCCAGAGCATCCCGAAGAAGAGAATGGAAGTTCAGCAGCACGTGCTCAATGCCGTGTGCTGTGCTCAGGGCTCCTGAGAGCTCCTGCAGGCAATGGATAAAGCTATGCCAGTGGGGACCAACTCCTGCTGTGCCAGCCAGGCTGCCTGGCATGGTGCTGGGGCAGCAGGCCATGCAGGGCTGGCTCAGCGTCAGCCCCAGGCAGTGTGGGCAGTGCTGCATTCTCAGCAAAGCTCTGCTGCAGGCTTTGGAGAAGTGCGGGTGATCTGTTGCATTGATCCTTGCAATCTCCAAATTCAGAGCCTGCGGGAAAGTCCAGCCGGGGGAGAGGGAGCTTCCCACTTGTCCTGTGGCCTTTTTGGGCATGCTGCCTGTCATAGTTTTAATTTCAAACTGGGCAGAAACACTACTCAATGTAGTGGTTTTACGTTTACTAAATTTTGGTCTTGGTACTTACTCTTTTTGTGAGAGAGAGACTAGGAAAAAAACAAAGCAGGCTTAACCTTAAAATTAACAAATAGTTTATTAACTTACACTAAAAGAATAGAAAAACAGAAAATTGGAAAAAAACTAAAATGGAATGAAACTTCAAAAAACTTTTCTCTCCTCTTACAAACTGTTCACTTTCTTACAAAACAACATAAAGAGACAAAACTTGTAATTTTCAGTTAGTTTCACTATCTGATAATAGTTTTTCATCAATTCATTAGGGGAAGAGTATCCTTTTGAGTCATGGATCCCACCGATAACTTAAAACAGTTCTCTTGTGGGTTTTAAACTGTCACAAAAACAACCGCCCGGAGAAACTTGCCTTTGTGACCCTCCCAGGGGCAGTTTCCCAAGCTGCTTATGGGTCATGGGTCTTAGACTTTTGCATACTGGGTGTCCTGGGTTTGACTGTGTATCCCCAATTGTCTGTTGGGTGCAGGGGGGAGGGCAAGCACAGTTTGTTTTTCCCTAGGAAAACTCTGCTCATCGGAGTGACCTTGAAGCGGGGGAGTTTGAACCCGGCAAGACTGAAGAAGCTCTGTTGTTTTTTCCCGGCAGTTAGTTAGTTTAGTGCTAGCGTAGTTAGACGCTGTAGAATAGCTGAAGCGCTTTTTTTGCCTTTTTTTTTTGCTTTTTTTTTTTTTTTCCCTTTTTTCCCTTTTTTTTTCTCTTTTTTTCTTTTTTTTGCCCCCTCCTCGGAACTGTTCCAACCTCTCCGGGCTAAGGACCTGGGGAAGCACCGGGGGCCTCCACAGGGGACCCACCCCACCAAGACCAGCCCTGCACATCTCCTTTTCTCCCAATGCCAGTGGAGACGGAGCGGTGGAGCACAGTGACGATCTTCCAGAGGAGAGACTTTCTTTAAGTTTGTTATCCCTCCGTAAGCGGCACAAAGCTCTTGTCATCGGGTATTGTTCTGGGAGTGCTTTGCCTGTGTAATAAACAGGTTTTTTCCACTTCTTTCTGAGGAATTTTTTTTCCCGAACCGGTTTGGGGGGAGGGAAGGGGGGCCCCTCAGGAGCATTTCTCCCAAAATCTGCCTGAAACCACCACAACTTCTTGGCGCCCAACGTGGGGCTCGAGAGAGAGTGGAAAAACCCTGTGTTGATTAATATTCAGCAGTCAGTAACTATGCAGCGTGAACTCATGTCTCTTGGGGTGGGGGCCTTGATGTGTTTTGGATCCTTAGGCTTCTTTGAGGTATTAATACCTTTGTGGCCCTTAGGTTTATTTGCATATCCAGAGATAGCCCCAATATTGTCATTAATACGCAGCTTTTACAGTAGAAGGACATGGATTAGAGTAGCTATTGGCCTTGGTTTAATGATAATAATTTGTAGGAAGTTTATAAAGGTTCTGAGATCTTTTCCCAGTATGTATGGGTCATGGTTATGGTTATTCACCCTGTTTGTGGGAGGAGGAGCAGAGGATGAAGCATTGCAGTCTTTTGTTTCCTTCTTCTCTGAATCGGTTAAATCATTGTTGGATAATGCTGAGTTTCCCCTGAGTGTTAAAGAGACCATCTTTCTGGTATGTCATCTGGTAAGCCTCCTCTATACAGTCTGCAGCTTCTCTAGAATATGGGCTGAGATTTCTAGCGGGGCTGATGAAACTCCTGACCCAGGCAGAGGAAATTCTGAGTGGTGTGGAGAATGGGAGGATATGGGCCAACTCCTCAAGGAATTGTCTGACCCTGTAGTCTGGGATTTTCCATGGGAACAAATTCAGAATCCAGTGGAGCTGGGGAAATATCTGAAAGACAGGTACCATGATGGCTCTAAGGGGGAGAACATCGCTGCAGTAAGCTGGGCCCTGGCATATGCTTATCGCACATTGCTAGAGACTGTAGGGCAGCAGACAGAGGCAGGGGGGAAGGGATACAAATCAACAGCTACCCCAGTCGCTCAGGCTGCAGCCAACACCCCAGTTATGAAGCCAGCAGCTAAACTAGAACCTGAGCCTGAGTCGGCAGCTAAACCAGACAGTAAGCCTAAGCCCCTGGCAGTTGCTCCAGCAAAGAAGCACATGCACAAAACCGATCGACCAGTGGACAATGATGACCCAAGAGAAGGACCTTCACCAAAATCAGAGGCCAAAGCTTCTAGTACAGGATCAGAAGGCAATATTGATTCCTTTTCCCTGAAGGATCTTCGGGGCCTAAGAAAGGATTACCGGCGACAATCTGATGAATCTATAATTAGTTGGTTAGTCCGTCTTTGGGATGCTGAAGGTGAGGCTACAATTCTGGATGGCACTGAAGCAAGGCATTTGGGATCCCTGTCACATGATCCAGTCATCGACCAGGAGATGATGAGAGAGGCTAGTCCTTGCAGTCTCTGGATACGGGTCCTAGGAAGTGTGGCAGAAAGATACTTGCGTGCAGATGATCTCTATATGCAGCAAACCCCATGGAAGACCATAGAACAAGGGATTCAATGCTTGAGAGAAATGGCAGTGGCAGAGATGGTTTTCTCAGATGACATAAACACTAGGAACCCAGACTTGGTATCATGTACATCTGTGATGTGGCGAAAACTTATACAACTCGGGCCATTAGAATACGCTTCTGCTTTAGCAGTAATGAAGAGGGAGGACATGGAGGAGACGGTGCTTGATATGGCGAAGAAGCTCCGAGCATATGCAGATGCTGTGCATGGCCCAACACACGCCAGAATCGCAGCTGTGGAAACACGTCTACAGAAACTAGAGGATAAGATAGATGAGAATCATAAGAAACTCAGGGAGGAGATTAGAGAGGACTTTCTCCAAATCTCAGCAGTACAGATCAGAGGTTCTGGTACCCAACGTAGACGCTCCCCGGGTAGGCAGAGAGGGTACACTCCACGCGCTGAGCTGTGGTTCTTCCTGCGGGACTGCGGAGAAAATATGAACAGATGGGATGGAAAATCTACGGCTGCCCTGGCAAAACGGGTGCGTGAATTGAAGGAAGTCAAGACTCAAAGAGAGAGTTCCACCAAAAGGGAAGCAGCTCCAGTTGCCCGTAGCCGAACTGCCAGGTATGACGATGATGACATGTCCGACCCCCTTGAAGGAGCCTCTAAGACATATGCTCAAGGAAAGAAGGATAACCAGGCTTAGAGGGGCCCTGCCTCTAGCCAGGTGGAGGCTAGGGAAAAACGTGTATTTTGGACTGTGTGGATTCGTTGGCCTGGCACATCAGAACCACAAAGATATGAGGCCTTGGTTGATACTGGTGCGCAGTGCACATTAATGCCATCAAGACATGTAGGGGCAGAATCTGTCTCTATTGCTGGTGTGACGGGGGGA
>JANEHK010000165.1:107688-136609 GCA_025960845.1 Tachycineta bicolor | reverse complement strand
GCCGACAGTACAGAACAACTCGAGATGCTGTGATTCCCATCCATAAGATGATTCAAGAGCTGGAGAGCCAAGGGGTGGTCAGCAAAACCCACTCACCCTTCAACAGCCCCATCTGGCCTGTGCGTAAATCTGAAGGGGAATGGAGATTGACTGTGGACTACCGTGCATTGAATGAGGTGACACCACCACTGAGTGCTGCCGTGCCAGACATGTTGGAGCTCCAGTATGAGCTGGAGTCCAAGGCAGCAAAATGGTATGCCACAGTTGACATTGCCAATGCATTTTTCTCCATTCCTTTGGCAGCAGAATGCAGGCCTCAGTTTGCCTTCACATGGAGGGGAGTGCAGTACACCTGGAACCGATTGCCCCAGGGGTGGAAGCACAGTCCTACCATCTGCCATGGACTGATCCAAGCTGCATTGGAAAAGGGTGAGACTCCGGAGCACCTACAGTACATCCATGACATCATTGTGTGGGGAAACACAGCAATGGAAGTGTTTGAGAAAGGAGAGAAGATCATCCAAATTCTCCTGAAAGCTGGTTTTGCCATCAAGCAGAGCAAGGTCAAGAGACCTGCCCGAGAGATCCAGTTTCTAGGAGTAAAGTGGCAAGATGGACGGCGGCAGATTCCCACTGAGGTCATCAACAAGATCACAGCAATGTCTCCACCAACCAATAAGAAGGAGGCACAAGCTTTCCTAGGTGCAATAGGTTTTTGGAGGATGCATATTCCCGAGTATAGTCAGATTGTGAGCCCTCTTTACCTGGTCACCCGCAAAAGGACGATTTCCACTGGGGCCCTGAGCAGCAACAAGCTTTTGCCCAGATCAAGCAGGAGATCGCTCATGCAGTGGCTCTTGGCCCAGTGAGGACAGGACCAGATGTGAAGAACGTGCTCTACTCTGCAGCCAGGAGCCATGGCCTGTCCTGGAGCCTTTGGCAGAAGGTGCCTGGGGAGACTCGAGGTCGGTCACTAGGATTTTGGAGTCGAAGCTACAGAGGGTCTGAAGCCAATTACACCCCAACTGAGAAGGAAATCTTAGCAGCCTATGAAGGAGTTCAAGCCGCCTCGGAGGTGATTGGTACAGAGGTGCAACTCCTCCTGGCACCCTGACTGCCTGTGCTAGGGTGGATGTTTAAAGGGAAGGTCCCCTCCACCCATCATGCCACTGATGCCACATGGAGCAAGTGGATTCCTCTCATTACGCAGCGTGCCCGTATGGGTAAACTGAATTGCCCTGGGATTTTGGAAATAATTACCAATTGGCCTGAGGGTGAAAATTTTGGCCTCACAGATGAAGAACAAGAGCAAGTGACACGGGCTGAAGAGGCTCCACCATACAACCAATTGCCAGCAGAGGAAACGCATTATGCCCTTTTCACTGACGGCTCCTGTCGTATTGTAGGGATGAACCGGAAGTGGAGAGCAGCCGTATGGAGCCCCACATGACAGGTTGCTGAGGCCACTGAAGGAGAGGGTGGATCAAGTCAACTTGCAGAACTCAAGGCTGTTCAATTGGCCTTGGATATTGTTGAAAGAGGGGTGGCCGAGGCTCTGCCTCTATACTGATTCATGGATGGTAGCCAATGCTCTCTGGGGATGGCTGAAGAGGTGGAAAGAGGCTAATTGGCAGCGTGCAGGGAAACCAGTTTGGGCTGCTGAGGAGTGGAAAGACATTGCTACCAGGGTAGGGAGACTACCTGTGAAAGTCCGTCACGTAGATGCCCACATCCCCAAGAGTAGAGCTAATGAAGAGCATCGAAACAACGAGCAGGTAGATTGGGCAGCAAAAATAGAAGAGTCAAAGATTGATTTAGATTGGGAACAAAAGGGAGAGTTGTTTTTAGCTCGATGGGCCCATGATGCCTCAGGCCATCAGGGTAGAGATGCCTCCTATAAGTGGGCACGAGACTGAGGGGTGGATCTAACCATGGAAAATATTTCTCAGGTTATCCATGACTGTGAGACGTGTGCTGCCATCAAGCAGGCCAAGCGGGTGAAGCCCCTATGGCATGGCGGGCGATGGTCCAAGTATAAGTACGGGGAAGCCTGGCAGATTGACTACATCACCCTTCCCCAAACCCGCCAAGGCAAGCGCTATGTGCTGACCATGGTGGAAGCCACCACAGGGTGGCTGGAGACCTACCCTGTGCCCCATGCTACTGCCCGGAACACAATCCTGGGCCTAGAGAAACATGTCCTGTGGAGGCATGGTACCCCCGAGAGAATTGAGTCAGACAATGGGACTCATTTCAAGAACAGCCTCATAAACACCTGGGCTAGGGAACATGGCATTGAGTGAGTGTACCATATTCCCTACCATGCACCTGCTGCAGGCAAAGTGGAGAGGCACAATGCATTATTAAAAACCCAGTTGAAAGCACTGGGGGGGGGGGATCTTTCAAGAATTGGGAGCAGCATTTGGCAAAGGCCACCTGGTTGGTCAACACCCGAGGCTCCACCAACCGAGCAGGACCTGCCCAGGCTGAGCCTCTGCATACAACAGATGGAGATAAAGTCCCAGTGGTGCATGCCAGAGGTCTGTTAGGAAAGACAGTGTGGATCAGGTCTGCCTCAAGTACAGACAAACCCATTCGTGGGGTTGTCTTTGCTCACGGACCAGGTTGCACATGGTGGATAATGCAGAAAGATGGAACCACACGATGTGTACCTCAGGGAGATCTGATTGTTGGGTGAGAATAATTTGTAAACATCACTGTTTGCTGAGACCACGCAGAATGAAATAGAAGGAAATGTGTAAGTGAGAGGGTATGTGTTAAGTGTTGAAGGTATGAGCAAGTGTTGAAGGTATGAGTAAGTGAGAAAGGAATCATGCTGCCCTGCAGCCTGGGGCCTGGATTCAGTGGCTCAGTGTGGAACATGACAGGAGCATGATGGGTATTGCTTGTATTGTTTTTGGTTTTTTTGTGTGGAGAATGGATGGAAGTTTTATACGTTGGTTCTGTCTGTAAGTCAACGATATGGGGATAAGGGTTGGAAGTTGTCCTGGGTTTGACTGTGTATCCCCAATTGTCTGTTGGGTGCAGGGGGGAGGGCAAGCGCGGTTTGTTTTTCCCCAGGAAAACTCTGCTCATCGGAGTGACCTTGAAGCGGGGGAGTTGGAACCTGGCAAGACTGAAGAAGCTCTGTTGTTTTTTCCTGGCAGTTAGTTAGTTTAGTGCTAGCGTAGTTAGACGCTGTAGAATAGCTGAAGCGCTTTTTTTGCCTTTTTTTTTTGCTTTTTTTTTTTTTTCCCTTTTTTCCCTTTTTTTTTCTCTTTTTTTCTTTTTTTTGCCCCCTCCTCGGAACTGTTCCAACCTCTCCGGACTAAGGACCTGAGGAAGCACCGGGGGCCTCCACAGGGGACCCACCCCACCAAGACCAGCCCTGCACATCTCCTTTTCTCCCAATGCCAGTGGAGACGGAGCGGTGGAGCACAGTGACGATCTTCAAGAGGAGAGACTTTCTTTAAGTTTGTTATCCCTTCGTAAGCGGCACAAAGCTCTTGTCATCGGGTATTGTGCTGGGAGTGCTTTGCCTGTGTAATAAACAGGTTTTTTCCACTTCTCTCTGAGGATTTTTTTTTCCCAAACCGGTTGGGGGGAGGGAAGGGGGGCCCCTCAGGAGCATTGTCCCAAAATCTGCCTGAAACCACCACAGTGGGGTGTCACTTTTTAAAGATGAATAACTCTAAAGCAAAGGATTCTTCACTTCAAGGTACAGAGATATCTTCTTACTTCTTTACTGGCGCAGGGGGCTTCTCATCTTTATTTCTGTTCAAGCATCTTATAGGATATTACTTAGTTTAGTACAAACACCTTTGCTTAAATCTACACGAAAAAACTATCATCTCCCCAAATGCATATTTTTCCTATGATTTACAGGAAATGACTTATAGAGTTCATTTCCATGGCTCAAGTAAGAATAGAACAACTCTTTAACCCTCTGTCTTAACAGTCTTTTCACTCTTGCTACTGACTTCATGCTGTTGTTCTTTATGTTCACTCTGTCTTTTCTTACTCTCTCAGAGAAGAGCCAAGCTCTGTAAGCTTCATGTTGCTAAGAAATAATTAAATCTGTGTTGAGGGTTAAGTTTTCCTGTAGAATTTTTTCCCTCCCATGAATTGCTAGGAGACTTTAAGTAGTGATAGTTAAGGGGTGCTTAACCTGACAAAGGAAGTTGATCACTTGGTTTTGGGTGAGGGAGGAGGCTCCCAAGAGCAGAGGGTGGAGGACTCACTGCTCTCAGTTTTCCCAGGGAAGACGGTCAGGCTACAGAGTAGCTGCCTAAAGTCCACGGCTAACGGAGGAGTCTGGTCCTGGGAATTCTATCATCTGTTGGAGCGCCCAGGAATTCGGAGTTGTCTTTGTTGCCCTGATAGATTCTAGTTAACCCGAGTCCAGCCGCTGTGGGTTCTCCAGCACTGCCCACTTTGCCTGCCAGGGCACCCCCCTGCCTGCCGAGGACAATCCACCGCTTCCAGCTTCCAGCCATCAGCACCGGAGTTTTCACCGTTTGCCCTCGGGGTTCTTAGTTCTGTTTTACTGTTATTATAAGTGCTGTTGTTGTTTGTCTGTCCTGTTATATTTACTAGTAAAGGACTGTTATTCCTTCCCCATAGCTCTGACCGAAAAGTTTTTTTTTAAATCTTCCAAAGTATAATAACACGGAGGGAAGGATTTGAATTCCTCATTTCCTAGAGAGGCCTGCCTCTCCTTAGCAGACACCTGTCTTTTTCAAACCAAGACAATCTACTTGGAGTTTTTGTCTTTCACTCTCTGTAGCTCGTAGTGTTAGATGTTCAAGGCCGAGCTGATAAGGAAAAACTCACACAGAAACATTAGAAACTGGAGCACTCAGGCAGTCTAGAAAAAAAACTCAGGCAAGATCATAAATGCCTTCTCAGCCCACCCCTCGGTGCAAATCGGGGTGGCCTCGGCCCAAACAGCGCTCATAGCTCCCATCAGGGGCCTAGCAGAGATTCTTCTCTGCTCCAAGGAAACTTGAAGAAAGCAGCTGCTACAAAACAGCAATCTCTCCTTCCCCCCCTTCACCCAGGAGTCGATAGAATTCGGCTAGGCCTCAGGCCAGCTTCCCCCCCCAAAAAGGGGGGAGCAGCAAGCCCAGCTTGATGTTACCTGTTTCTCTCTGGCCAAAGGAAGAAAGAAAAAAGACCAACCTACAGGAAATCAAGGGGTTTTATATGGTACTTCCCAAAGTTGCAGCTAACAATTTCAGTGGTCAGAATAGATGTCAATATTCTAACTAACTCTCTGATAAGTCTCTGTCTCTTCCAAAGCAATTCCCAGGTCCTGACCTGGAGAATTATTTTACATTCTTTTATAACTAAAAAACTAAACTGTACTAACCCATAACACTGCCAAAGGGCCCAAGGTCTCTTCTCTCCACATGGAGGCATTGGCACATTCCAGGGAACTGTCAGTGGGACCAGGGTTAATCACGGGCTTGGAGACTACTGCAAACAGGGTGTCAAAACATCCATTCACAAATTCCTCTGTGCTAACACCTGTGCCGAATAGAAAGAGTCCAACATCTGTGACAAACTCCTGCACGTTCCCAGCAGCTTCAGCAGCTGCGTTTGTACATGCATTGCAGTAAAGTGTGCTTGTGAATTCTCAGCCAGTCTGATAAGCATTTCAAATGTTTCTGCAACTGATCGATGGATTGATCGATCCATCCATCCTTATTTTGAAGTGTTAATAAAAAGAAATTGGAAACAATGGGAAGGTGGGGAAATGTGAGAGGTAAAGGGTGAGGAAAGGGAGATGTAAGGGGTGGAGAAAAAAAGTAAAAATTGGGAGGGAAACATGACAGGGAAAGTGTGAGACTCGAGAGGGGGAATGGGTGGAAATATGAGAGTGAAAAGAACAGGAAATGTGAAGAGAGAAAACGACAGAAGACAGTATTGGCATAACAGCTGAAATAATTCCTAACACATCCCTCCATGGATTTGCCCATCTATTACACAAGCCCAGGACTTCTCTGTGTGTACATCTCCGCCTCTGCCTTCCTCTTCCTCTTTGGAAGCAGTAGAAGTGGCAGGATGTGCCCACCAGCAGGAGCCGCTCCAAGCTGGCAAGGCGACAGGCGGTGCTGATTTCCAGAGCCTTGTGTCTCCCAGGTGAAGCCAAGGCAGGAATGGGTTGAAGGGTGCTGGTGCTGCTGCTGCTCTGTGCCAGAGAGCCCTGGCTGGGCATGGCATGGCGCCAATGCGCTGTGGGATCTTTCTGCTGCCACAGCTGGGCACACCTGGCAACAAATCCTGATGACTTGTGGGCAAACCAAGGGGTTTGTGGAGGCTGCATTGCTCTGCACACACCTGGGCCACCTGCAGAAGAGCACAACTTTGGCCGCCAAAAAGGGAAACCCTAGGGAAACATCTGGAAAGGTTTCATTTTCACCTTTCAATTGAATTGACTAAACAAAAGTCATCAAGCAGGGCCTGATCCCCGGTGCTAGCTCAGTGTGAGAAAGGAGGCATGACTTTATTTTAATGCTGGTTGTGTGGGGAAATCCTTTTCTAATAGGTGCTCACTCAGAAATCTCACCTAGTAATTTGTAACCATGGAAACAAGACCTACTCATTACTTTGCTCAAACTCACAGGCTAAACATTCCCGCAACTTATTTGACAGATTTAAATCACTTCTCAGAAGTCACTGACAGGAGAGTAGGGGTCTCTTCAGGGTCTCTGGTGCTCATTTGGGGAACATCCCATTCCTCAAATTCTCCTCTCATGGTCAAGAACCTATTCCAACCACTTTCTTCCCCTTGAATGCATTCCAGCTCCTTTCTTAGGAGGCCTACTCTATTCTCAATGTTAAGGTAGCCACTTGCACACATCAATCACTGCACTGGGGGAAGAGGGGAGGGGAAGGGCGTGGAGGGGAGGGGAGGAATAACTGTGATAATCCAGTCTGCCTTGCTGTGTACTGATATATGTTGTAGAGAAATGTAGGAGGTGGGGAGAGAATCTACCTTCCCTGGTACCCAGCCAAAGGGAAGGGGGACACGGTTCATCCTGGCCTGGTAAAAGCAATAAAAAGCAACATTCTGTTTGAGGGCGCATGTTTGTGCAGCTCTTGGAAGAGCGAGATACACACCCAGCTCCTGTGAATCCTTACCAAGTAACAGTTCTTTTGCTTTGATCAATTTGTCCCCATTTAATTTTATCTAAGAGTTGGCTCCTCTCTAACACCTCTCTCCCAGCAGCTCAGGGTTGTATTGCACAGTGCTTGCTGTGTGCCCGACAGCACAAAGCAGGCTGGCCTGGTACCCCTGAATACTTCTGCAACACACTCTGCGTTTCGCACCTTTGCTCTGGCTAAGTGCAGAACTCCAGGATTGCAGGTGCTTCCTCCCAGAGCACTGGCTCCTGCAGATCTGACCTGACAAGCTGTCCCTGCCTCACGCTGGCCTCGGTTCCCCTGGCAGAAGCGCCGTGCCTGAAGGACCCTGCCCTGGGCTGGAGCCTGAGGAGCAGCCCGGCTCCCTGCCCCTGAGCCCAGAGTGCTGCACACACTGCTCACCTTTCCCAGGAGTTACAGGCCAGCCAGCACAAGAGCAGGAATCCTCAGCCAGGAATGCAGCCCTCAGCTGTCGTTTGCCTTTCTCTCCTCCTGTGCAGACTCCAGACAGCCAATGCCACCAGTCTGTGCTGTGCCCAGCATGGCTACGCTTCCCCTTGGGAGCAGCCAGCTGTCACTTGGGCTCTGAGAGTGTAGGATTCACCTGGCTCCACCAAGAGGCACCCAGGGCTGGGCTGCTGCCTCTTGAAGCTCCAAGGGCTTCATTGCAGGCTGCTGCTGCCCAGGCTCAGCCTGCTGCTGCCCAGGCTCAGGCTGCTCTGGGCTCTGCCAGGGCTCTGCTGGGGCTCCAGCCTGGGTAAGGTGGAGCCGAGTCTCATCTCGCAGCCCCTGACAGCTCTGCACCAGCTCTGCACCTTTCTGAGCAGCCTTTGTGCTTCCTCACTTGAGCAAAACTGTCCTCCAGCCAAAAAGATTGCACTTTGGGATACAAATCCAAGTGGCAGGAACACAAATGCTCTCAAGTCATAGCTCAAGGCCTGCATCTGCACAGGGTATTTGGGCTTCCCCACTCCTCCTTTGGTTCTGCCTGCAAATGCCACTGCCCTTTCTGCCTCAAACACAAGTGCCACAGCTGGGTAAACTCCAGCCAGTGGGCCATGTTCCAAAGGCACTGTGATCTGGAGAGGATGACTGAAGAGCCTTCTCCACTTTCAAACCGTACCAAAGAAGCCATGAATGTAACTTTCCAACTCTAAGAAAAAATGGACAATTCAGAAGGAAATGTTGAGCTTTCTCACAGGTTTAGAAGGAGGCGAATCTTCCAAATGAGTTGAGGTTTCAGAAACTTTATTTATTTACAATCCTGTGCTATAATCCGACACTACAATCTCAGCTACAATCCTAATCTCCTATCCTAATCTCCTATCCTACTCTAAACTGAGGATGGACAAAACAGTTCTTGTCTCCTCCTTCTACTTCTTCACCGACATGATGAGTGGCACCAAGCTGGACACAGGCTTGGCTGATGTTACAAATGGATGCTGCACAAAGGGAAAAAAAAACCAACAAGGAGCCATTACTTTCCAAGCTAAGCGCCTCAAAGGCAGGGTAATATTTTTAAATGAAAAGGAGACTGAGTCAGAGTTGGTCTAAGGAGCAAAAGTGGGGCAACAGTGGCACAGCTTGCTGCAAGAGCTGCTAAGTGCCCCAGCCCTGGAAATATTTCAGCTCTGAGCATCCTGATCTTTTTCCACATGTCCCTGCTCATTGCAGGGCACTTGGACCAGATGACCTTTACAGGTCCCTGCCAGCCCATCCCAGCCCAGTCTGGGATTCCTGACTGTTTTCATTTGAACAGCATCAAGAGTGGAGCTGAGGATCTGAGGAGGAGGAGGGCTCATCTGATGCCTTGCACTTCAGTGGAGGAGGAGCTCATCCCTGGGACACTGTTTCACCTGCAGCCCCTTGGCATTTTACCTGCAGCAGCTCCTTGGCAGACCAGTGCTGTCTCTCGTCTCTCTGCAGGCAGCAGCTCAGGAAGTCACGCAGCAAAGGTGACAGGAGCTTGGGCTGATGCAGCTCTGGGGCCCCTTTGGTGGCTGTCAGGAGTTGAGCCTGGAGAAAAAGGAAACACCAGTCTTTCACCTGATTCTTTCACATCTGGAACTGCTCTCTCAGATGCCATTCTTGAAGTTCCACTCTGCAGTGGCACTTTCTGCTGTGGCAAGACAGGCAGAGATGTCTTTCCTGGACCAACAAGAAACCCAAACCCCGAGGCAGCCACAGCTATTTCAACATCCAGCAGACCTTGCCTTGGCAGCTGATTGCATTGACTGACCTCGCTGGTGGGAATTACATCACCAAAAGCACCTTGGCTTCTCTGAGGATTCACTTGACCAGCTTGACAGGCTATTTGGAGGAAGGGCTTTGCTACACTAACTCACTCTCCTATTCCCAGGGATTATTACATGAAAAGCATCTCTGAAGTGCTTGTTGGTCCCTTAAGCAAAGCTGCCACTAAACAAACCTCATCAAGCATTTTGCTTGGTTCTTGAAAACAATGGTAATTGAAAGGAAAGAAAGGAAATCCATCAGTTATTCCTCAGGCAAGGAAACAAACAGTTGGAATCTCATCTTCAACACAGACACATGAAGATGCATGCACAAATGGATTGGGATGAAATTGCCTGTTTGGGCACACAGGAAACACCTGCAGGTCTGTGTTTCAGCAGGCTGCAAATTTCAGCTTACTTTTCGTGGCAAAGGGAAAATTGTCATGGTTAAATCAGAAGGAGGAGAACGGCCGTCCCTGTGGTAGCCCTCTGCCCATTTGGATCCTCAAGTCAATGCATTCCTGGTTTGGCCATTCTAGAAAGTGCCAGGAAGCAAAGGGATGCTTTTGGCAGGCTCTCCACAGGCTTCAGCTGTGTGATGTGGAGAAAGTGGCTTGCGTTAGGAAAGAAATATGGTCACTAAGCGTTTCAGCAGCACTGCACAAGAAGCACAAGAAACTCTGTGGCCTTCACAGCCTCACATCCAGGTTTCAGGCAAGTTTCCCTGTGAGAAGAATGGGGGGCACTTCTTCTCTCAAAACCACTGGTTTAGAAACTTGGTTGGCTTTGGCTTTCTTTCCTTTATTTCAGGAAAGAGAGCACCAGTTTCTAGGATGCTTGTTTCCCGTTAGTAGGGCCGTCTACACGGCCGAAAGTGCTGGAATGACTTCTAAGCCAAAGCAAAATGTTGCCTGAGAATGGAGATTGTTTGCGTGTGCTAAGGCTTGAGTTCCCCCACTGATGCAACCCAAACAACAGCAGATGCTGGTGTGCTGCAGGGACATTTTCACAAAGGAACCTTGGTGGAAGTAGTTCCAGCAGATGGCAATGGGATTTCGTCCAATGGCCCACAGAACGTGGGATAGATGAGAAAGACAGCGGGATCAGAGAGGATTTACACCTTACCGAGAGGACTTTCATTCTCGTAAGGAATTTCTTGTTCCACCATTTCAATGCCCACAATTCCAAAAGACCATATGTCCACTTTGGGGCCATATGGGTGACATTTCACCACTTCAGGCGCCATCCACCAAGCAGTCCCGTTCACCGAGCTCCGTCTACTCTGCTCAGGGGTGAGTTGAACAGAGAGGCCAAAATCAGCTGGGGAGAAAGCAAAAGATTTTTTTTTACTTTAATACTGTGCAATTAGGACAGCCAGCAAAAGAATTCCCCAGTAAAAGTTTGAGAATGCATTGTTGAATCCCCTGGACAGCTGTCCCTGCTCTCTTTCATAAGGACTTCCTCAGCCAAGGAAATAAGGCACTGGTTATTCCAAAAAGACCCACATTTTCCACACTGCCTCCAGCAGTGGCTTTTTGTTCCCCTGAAGCTTTAGACTTGCAGCTCCCTCCCTCTGGAAGGGACACACACAGAGCGATGCCACTCTGGACTGCTTCTTCCTTGCAATACGTCCGTGCACATTGCAACCATGTGGTCAGCTCACAACAGGGCAGCAGGAGACCCCCCAGCACCATTTTTGGGGGGTGGCACTCACTCAAAAGCAGCCCCACATCCCACATCCCTGCAACGCTGCACCTGACCAAGAAGAGACTGACCCAGCTTGACAGAGCCATCGGTTCTCAAAAGGATGTTGGTGCTCTTAACATCTCGGTGCATCACATGGTTCGAGTGAAAAAAGTCTAGTCCTTGCAGGCACTGAGAGAGAAAACAGAAACAGGAGGCCAAAAATCAGTGATGTGATTTCATCCCACAAGCAAGGAAAGAGCTCTCAAGGATTCCCTCTCCAGGGGAATGGGGAGTAATAGCAGAACACAGTGCCAGTGAGAGGAAGAGCCTGCTGCTCCACCCCGAGCAGAGCAGCACCTTTCTAAAGAAAGGCATGTCAGCTTTTCAAAGAGCAACAGCAACTGCTGCTGTAGACTCTCCCCTGCAAAGCAGCCAGAATGACTGCTGCTGCAGTGGATGTGCTCAGAAGTAAGGAGCATTTTGGCTGCACTGCAAACCTTTTCAGCTGAGGACTGAGGGAAGTGAGTCTCTCTTTTTTCTTTGCTGTTCGTTTCATATCCTGCCACCACCACCTTTGCTTTTACAGTCAAGAAATGCAGTGCATACAGGATAATGTTTAGAGAGGCAAGATGGAGAGAGCAAATACAAGAGACAGAGTGAGAATGCAACAGCAGGAGAGAAGAGTACAAGAACAGAGTGCAGTGAGTGCAGGGGCACTGGCAGGCAGTTCACTTGAGATGCTCTTGCTTGTCCATAGCACACCAGCAACACAGAAACAAAGCCTGGCCCATGGAATCACTTCTGTTCTGAGCCCATTTCCCAGACAATCCTGCCCAAGCCCTTGGAAGCACAGGTGGGATACCTCACCTCCCGACTGACAGCTGCGATCTCGTCTTCAGACATTTGAGTCTCATAAATGACATCGTTCAGAGTGCCTCCATCCATGTACTCCATCACCAACCAGAGTTCCTCATGCACAAGGTAGCTAAAAGAAGGAAACAAGGCCATGCAGGTGAACATGCATGGCTACGTTCGGTTTTTTGCTTGATTCTGGGTTTTGGGTCTCTTTGTGACAAGGACAGTATTCAAGGACTAGACATTCCCTCTAGGCTCTGCATTGTTTGCAGCCTGTGCAGTCTCAAGGGGAGCAGCACATCTGTGAAAAAGGCGATGTCTTAGATTGCCAGCAAACGAAAAGTGCAGTTTGGTAACAACCAAGATGAAAAACCTGTCCCGCATGGTATTTCTGGGAATAAGCACCTAGTGCTCCTGGCATGGACAACCATGGAAAAGAGGGGCAACAATCCAAGGGAAATCCTCTTTAGGATCCTTCATCAACATTGAAGAAACTTTAAAAAATCAATCTTGTGACAACATGGAGGCCGTGAATTTACAGGGTATTGACTTCCTATTGTAGGGTTGATCCAGGTTTTTGAACAATTTTCCGACTCTCTGTTTGAAAGCCAGGGAAGACTCATGCACACAAAATGCACTCTCTTTCCATCCATTGGAGATGAGTTGAGAAATAATAATTAACTAATAATTAACAGCTCTCTTTTCTGCCAGTGTCCAAAGTGGGTTTTGAACCTCGCATTCTTTTAGTATGTCAACAACCATTCATGGGATGAGACCATGACCACTCACCTGCCTAAATAATTCACAATCCAGGGACTCCTATTCCTCTTCATGACCGTGATTTCATTGACAGTTACTTTCTGCCTCCTCAGTTCTTGAACATTGATTTTCTTGATGGCCACCTACAATGACATTGAAAATCAGTAACTTTACTAGTTGGTGGCACGAGAGCACAACACACACGGAGCGAGTGATTTTGCAATGACACAGCCGAGCAGTGCCAAAGTGCCTTGTGATTAGACAAAGGAGTAATTAGGAACTGGCATTCCAACAGCCCATTTCTCTACTCCTTTGGGGGCCAGTTACAGGACACGCAGCTGCTGACGTTTTGCCTTGTCTACTTGTTAAGAATGGTGTCTCAACTATTACCCACAAAGCTTTGAGCACACTCTCTATTTCTCTGTCTGTACTTCAGAAGAAGTAATGCGTGCCTTGGTACTCTGTGGATGCATCTTGGGCTATTAGCAGGGTTTAGGGCTTTTAGGGATGCCCTGCAGATCTCTCCTTATGTGCAGTTCCCAAGAGCAGCACTGCAGGTGCCTAAGGAACTCCCAGGAACATTCAGATGTATTTTCTGGCAGTTCTCAGAAATGAGAATTCAGCACTCTGAAGCCGCAGCCACAAAGAGCAGTGAGATGCTCTAAGGCACCACCTTTGTAGGAGCAATTGAGAGCGAGGGAGAGCATCCTTCCCTGAAAGGAACCGCTGCCCTCCTTGCCTCCCTTCTGGCAGCTAAGAAGGGCAAAGACTGTCCCAAATGCAACTGGTAGGCTGGCACCAGTCTGTGCTTCTTGTGCCTCTGCAGCACAGCTCTAGCCAAAGCTCCAGACACAGCTGACACTAAAGAGGAAAGCCCTTGGGAGCAGCAGAATCTGCAGGGGCTCTTGACATTTACCTCTCCTCCTGTGGCAGTGTCGACCACTCTACAAACATCTCCAAAACCCCTAGAAACAAAACAGCAGCAAAGAAAGAAGACTGTTAGTTCTCAGAGGGAAAGCCAGCCCAGACAGGAGATGTCTGCTGTAAATGCCTCAAACCTGCAGGATGCAGGAGGGCTCTGCCTGAACGCAAGTGATGCATTTTCCTCTAAAGTTCATGGGCACCGGGCCTGTTCCTGAAGCACTGGGCTTTACTGCCTCAGCTCAAAAGGCCGGGTGATTTTTCATCCCAGATTTCAGTTTCTAAATGGGGCAGTTTTTATCCTGACCACAGACTATTTTCTTTAGTAAACTCTTGGGAAGAAATGTTCCTGAGAACTGTTATTTCACTGCTGTGATAGGGGGTAGGTTGGTATTATTGGCAATGAAATACAAGTGTCTTGGACAATGCCTTCTGAACACACTTACAAATTCTGACCAGTACTGAGAGATGGGGAGGAATAACCGCAGTGTCTGAATATGTTTGCAGCTTTCCTGACATCACACTTGATAGATACTCCACCAGCAAATCACCTGCCCCGTGATTGTGTAGAAGTAGCTGTGGTTGGACTCACCCACTGGCAAGGCTTTCCAGTTCCCTGTATTTCCTCCGGGGATTTTGCTTGCTCGCCATTTGCCCTGAGGGAAAGAAAATGCAAGAGGCTCACTTGAAAGCAGAGATCCCACCATGCAAGAAATCCACAAGGCAGCCCCACTGTCTGGGGCTCTGAGACCCTTGTGGTCAGCTGGGTAACAACAAGCACAACAAGACAGGCAGCTCTGCAGTACAAGCAGGCCAGCACAGAGACTGATTTTCTACAGTCCTTTGAAGAGATCTCTTGATAGAAAACAAAGTACAGGGAGATGCATTCCCAGGAGAGGAGGGCATCTTCTCCACCTTGCAGGACTTTGCCAAAAGAATGCCTTTCTATTTGTAAACCAAAGCAGCTCATGTTATAACCAGTCCCAAGGGGGCTTTCAGCATCAGGACGCTCACCCTTGATGAGCAGGCTGAGCTCCAAGACGCCCTTGCCCATGCCCCATGTGAAGAAGCACACTGCTTCTCTTGCCCAGACAGCACGGATCAGTCTCTGCCATTGCACTCGCCCTCTCAGCACTGCACACGTGCCCATCTTCCCAACTGGGCACAGCGGGCAAGGGCAGCAAGGACAGCAGAGCTCCTCAGGTGCTGGTGTGACACGGACAGCTGCCCAGAGGAGATGCTGACCCTCTCATGGGTACACGGCTTGGCTCATGATCACTAGGGTTACCCATAGGCGTATCCCTCTGCCCATCCCTTTGCCCCCACTTTGCCACTGGCGGCAGGGTAAACCATCTTCTTGGCAGCAAGGATATTCTTCCGGGCCCCGTGGGTGCTCCTTTGAGCATACCATCTTTTGTATTGCCCCCACTTGGCCAATTTTTTCTGGTCAGCTATGCAGGGTACCTTTACTGTCCTCCTACACTCAATTGCTAGTGGTTCCGCCTTTTTGTTCAATTTTCCCCTTATCCCGTTTGTGAAAAAGTTGAACCACTCAAAAGAATCTCATTCCAAAAGGCTTGCTTCAGTGGCAAGGTGAGGAAAAAAGTCTGTGAGCCTCCTTTTCTCTTCTAAGCAATTCTCACACAGGCTCCAAGGTTTGATTCCCCTGTAACAATGAGCTACTCAAATTTGTTTACAATACTTGCACTTAAAGTGAACAAAAGGATAGCAGGGACACCCTGCTTGGTTACAACTTAGCCGGTAAACGCTGGTCATTGGGGGTTTCAGTGAATCCTTAGCTTCAAATTTCCTGGAGCTGAGGTGACTTTCCACTGTGGAGAGTTATATTGTGGTTCAATCTTTTTCACCTGAGACGAGTGGGTCCAGCCTCTTTCTGCTGTTCTCACGGCTGTGTCTGTGGTGAGGAGAATGAGGAAAGGTCCTTCCCAGTGAGGTGATAATGGTGTCTCTTTCCACGCCTTGGTCAGCACCTTGTCCCCTGGCTGAATTCTGTGAATGGCAAATCCCAAGGGTGTGCTCTGTGCTAATAATCCACGTGTTTGGAGTTCCTGCAAATTTTTATTGATTAAGACAAGATAGGACTGGATCTGGCAATCCTCCACTCGAGGGTGTCCCACTGGCATTCCATGTTCATATGGCATTCCATATAACATTTCGAAAGGGGATAGACCAGATCCTGAATGAGGTTGGGTCCTAACATTCAAGAGTGCTAAAGGTAGGCACTTCACCCATGACATCTTAGTTTCTAGCATAAGCTTTGATATCTGAGCTTTTAGTGTCTCATTCATTCATTCCACCTTTCCTGAGCTCTGGGGGTGCCAGGGTGTGTGATATTCCCATCTGATTCTGAGGGCATCTGCCAGGTGTTTTATAATTTTTGAAGTGAAGTGTGTTCCCTGATCCAAATCAATGGAGTCTGGGATCCCATATCTAGGTATTATTTCTTCTAATAACCTTTTTACTACTATCTGGGCTGTTGCCCGGGAGCTTGGGAATGCCTCCACCCAGTGGGTCAACTGATCCACTCTTACTAATAAATACCTATGTCTTCCAATTTTTGGTAATTCAGTGAAGTCTACCTGAATTCTCCCGAAGGGGCGGTACGCTAAGGGACGTCCCCCTGGTGTGACCTGCCTGATCCTAGACTTATTTATTTTCTGGCGTGTCATGCAGCCCTGGACCTCTTGTTTTGCTATTTCAAAGATACCCTTACATCCAAAAAATTTTAGGAATTGTTCAGCTAATGCCTGGGTTCCCCAGTGAGTCTGAGAGTGCAATCTCCTTAATGTTTTCCGGGCATAGGCTTTGGGGATTAATTCCCGACCATCAGGTAGCTTCCATTTACCTCCCTTTAATGTTCCCCCTATCCTTTTGAAGTCCTCAATCTACTTTTTGGTGGGATGTGGGAGAAATTCCTGGGGCTCCACCCTGGGATCCTCAGGGGTGCTTAGTGTGAGAAGGGCTGCCTGTCTTGCTTCCCGATCCGCTAAATTGTTCCCCCCTAGTTCTAAACTGCAATCCTGTTTGATGTCCTTTTACATATACTATGGCAATGGCCTTTGGCTCTCTTATAGCTTTCAAGATCTGCCTTATCAGATCTTCATGCACTAAACTTTTTCCTCGAGTGTTTATTAACCCTCTCTCTACCCAGAGTTTCCCAAAGGTGTGTACCATGCCAAAAGCATACTTAGAGTCAATAAAAATAGTTCCCACTTTTCCCCTTAGTTCCCTTAAAGCCTGTAAGACCGCATACAACTCGCATGCCTGGGCTGACCAAGATGCACTTAATGGACCTGATTTAATTACCTCCCCTGTTTTCCCATTTATGATAGCATAACCTGATTTTCTTTTCCCCTCTATGACTCTAGCTGAGCCATCTACAAACCACTTTTTTCCTTCTTTATAATTCCTCATCCTCCAAATCTGCCCTTACCTTTGTTTGCAACTCTATTAAGTCAGAGCAATTATGGGTGGGCCTCCCTGATGCTTCGCCAAAAAGAAATTCTGCCGGATTGTTGGCTTTCGTTGCCCTCAACTCCAGTTCAGGGGCACGAATGAGAATGGCTTCGTATTTCAGAAGCCTTGCATCTGTAAGCCATTTCTCTGCCTTTTGCTGCAAAATAGTTCTCACATCATATGGGGTGTAAATCACCAGGGGAGCTCCAAAGGTGATCTTTTTGGCTTCCTCCACTAACAGGGCAACCGCCACTACAGCTTGCAAACAGGTGGGCCAACCCCGGCTTACAGGGTCTAATAACTTTGAAAGATAACCTACAGGTTTCTTGTCTCCAGCCCAATCCTGGGTTAGGACTCCATGCACTGTATGATTGTTTACATTGATGAATAATTGGAACTTTTTGTTTACATCAGGGAGGCTCAAAACAGGGGCTGCTATCAGGGCTTCCTTTAATCGCTGCAAATCCCTATCATCATGTTCAGTCCACTTTAACTTTTCTGTGGTTAACTTCTCATATAGGAATTTTACCTTTTCACTATACCCTTCTATCCGTTGTCTGCAGTATCCTAGAAGTCCCAACATCTGGCGTACTTGCCTTTTGGTCCTTGGGGGAGGTAATTCTAGTATACCAGACACTCTTTCTGGGTCTAGCTTCTTCTTTCCCCTAATAATCCAGTGCCTAAGATATTTCACTTCTGGCTCCGTGAATTGTAATTTCTGTTTTGATACCTTTAAACCCTTTTCTCCCAAAAAGTTCAATAACTCAGTGGTACACTTTCTTACCTCTTCCTCTGTTTCTCCTGCAACTAGCAAGTCATCTACATATTGCAGGATTTTTGTCCCTTCTCTAGGGGCAAACTTACTCAGCAATTGCTCAAAAGACTGCCCAAATAAGTTGGGCGAATCCACAAAGCCTTGAGGCAGGGAAGCCCATCTCAGCTGTTGCTTACGATTCGTTTCAGGGTCCTCCCATTGAAATGCAAAAAAATTGTGACTGCCTTCGGCTAAAGGACACGTCCAGAATGCATCCTTTAGATCTATTACACTATACCATGTATCCTCCGGGAGACCCTGTTTAGAAGCGTGTATGGGTTTGCAACCACAGGAAACTGAGTTTTAGTTCTTTCATTTATTGCTCTCAGATCCTGCACCAGTCTATAACTCCTGTCTTTCTTATGGCTAGTATCAGGGTATTATGTCGGGACATACATGGTTCCAAAATTCCTTTCTTTATTAGGTCATCTATTATAGGTTTCAGTCCTCGTCTCCCTTCTAGGGGAATAGGATACTGTTTTACCCTTATGGGGTCCTCAGGTCTCTGAGTTTCAATTGAAATTGGGTCCATGTCCAACCTCCCGGCTTCCCTCCCTGTATGCCACACTTCGGGGTTAATTTTCTCCTCATCCTCACAGATTAGTTTATAGAAACTGACCACTAATTGTGAATTTCTCACAATTAAGTTAATACCTAATGAAACCATCAGATCCCTGCCCAACAGGTTATAATCAGCTTCTTCTACCAACAGCATATCCCCTAAACAAACTTTATTTTCTGCTTCAATTTCTACATTTTTTATTATGGGAAGCCTGAAAGGCTCTCCCTTAGCCCCTATGACCACCATAAACCCTTTATTCACTTTGCACCCTGGAGGCAACTGTTTAAAAGTACTCTTTTCAGCTCCAGAGTCCACTAAAAAATCCATTTCTGTTCCTTTGGGTCCAATTCTAAGGGTTATCAAGGGCTCCCTTGATGTTAAAGACCCTAAAATGAAGAGCCCCTGACATCCCTAATCCTCCTTAAATATTTTCTCATCTTGTATTCTTTTCTTGCAATCTCTCTTTATGTGACCCTTTTTCTTACAATAGAAACACTCTGGTCCTTCCTTCTGATTACCAGGGGTCCCTTTTTGCAGATGGACTGGTCCTTTTGAGAGTCCCCTCCTCAGGGTTTTTCCTGTGTTTTGGGGACGCTCCTGTTTTTGGGTTTCTCTTATGGCCACCACCACTACTCTAGCCTGTGCCTTCTGTTTCTCCTCATCCCTCCTCATGTATATTTTCTGAGCTTCCTTTAATAATCCCTGCAATCCCTTCTCCTGCCATCCTTTGATTTTCTCTAATTTCTTTTGTATGTCCTCCCATGATTTAGCCATGAATTGGGTTTTCAGCAATACCTCCCCCACTGGAGAATCAGGATTCGTCCCAGAGTATACTTGGAGACTTTTCCTTAATCTCTCCAACCACTCCGTAGGGGTCTCCTCTTTCCCTTGACATCCCCCGAATACCTTGCTCAGATTCTGTCCCCGAGGTACCGCCTCTCTAATTCCTTGGATTATTATATTCTTCATGTCAATCATATTCCTTCTACCCTCTTCGGTCTGGGCATTCCACCGAGGATCCTGGCTTGGCCACTTTTGATCCCCGGGAGTACTTTGAGGGTTCCGCCTTTCCCACTCCCACATCCCCGCTTGCCTTATCATCTCTCTCTCTCCTCAGTATTAAACAAAGACCTTAAGATTGCTGTGAGATCCTCATATGAGTAAATACTGGTTCGCAAAAACTCATCCAACCTTTCAGACATTCCTAAGGGGTCATCCATAAGTTTTCCCATTTCTTTCTTAAAGGCTCTTAACATCGCTGGTATTAATCGGGACATTTACGTACCCGATAATACCTGGGGCTGTGGGCCCTTCCCTTAAAGGGAAGAGGTTAGCTTTTTCACCTTCACCCTCACTCTCTACCTCGTTCAATCTTTTTAGCTGTCTCCTAGTCCTCCTTGCGGGTGGAGTGTGCTTAGTTTCTAATGAAACCGGCGGAGCTGGGGTTGCAGGGCTGAGGAACGCCGCTAAGTCTAACTCAAGCGGCTGGGTATCGAGGAGCGGGGTCGGGATCTGGGAAACTTGTGGCACTCCCCAGGACGGTCAGGGAGCCGGCACGGGTTCCAGTGGAGGAGGGAGTCCGACCAATGGGAACGGAGCCACTGCCTGTGGGGGCTGTGACTCCAGGGGAGGGGTGGAGGGTATTGGCATGGGGCCGGGGGTCCCTTGTCCCAAGGGGAACCCTGCTCCCATGGGGTTTTGTGGATTTCCCTGGTTTGGAAGGGGAGGGGGTGAAGGTACAAGGTAAGGCAGGGTAAGGTTATCTAAAGGCTCCCACTTATCACCTGAGGTGGTCCCAGGACCCCTTAGTTTCACTGGCAAAAGTCTAGCATCAATTTTTTCCCATATCTGTGCATACACATGTTCCTCCTTACTCCCTCCCTCTTCACATAATTCACTAAAGCCGTACAAATCCATTTCTCAAATGTCGCGAAGACGGGCCATATTACATGGTCCCAAACTTTAACTCCTCCCCACACTTCTATACAGTAGTGTATCATTTGTTTCTTAGACCTCCTTTTTCTCATAGAACATTCCTCCCAATGTTCTAACATCCACCCCAAAGGACTTTCAATCAGGATTTCAGGGATACCTTTAACAGTTCCCTTCTTGGACTTCCTTGTGACCTTTTCTTTGGGTTTACTTTTCCCTTGTCCCATAGTGTCGGTTCAACAGTTACTGGCCCTTTATGGGTGATCGTTCCCTCTCGGGGTTTTCCCGGTGATTACGAGCTCTTTTCTTCTACTTACTCTCCCCTGGACTGTTCCTGGTCCGAGGCTGAAAGGTTTACCAGTCCCGGAACTCCCGTGAGGATGTACCCTTCCCTTTCAGCCTTCCTGTGACCGATCCCCCCTCTGAAACTCCCCAAGTTTCTGGGCTTGATGTGTGAGGTGCGTGTTTTACTCCCAAAACTTTCGATTCTCCCGCAACCAACCAGACCCCTTGCGGGGAAGTGGAACTGTGATTTTGGGGTCCCCACTCGCTTCGTGATGAAATCACGTCTCACTCACACGCTCCGTCACTCTCACTCAACCACGCAATACTTACGATCCTTTTCCTGCGTGGGCTCTTCGTGCATGTAGGTTTTTACGAGTTGATCTTCTTTGCCGCAGCTCCGGAGGTTCTGTTCCCCAGACCCCCCCTTGAGTTCCCTTAGAGCTCTTACCTCGCCTAAGTCCCTTTTAAGTGTGGCTTTTGGTTTTAAGTTCGTCGTGTGGCTGATCGGTTCCACACAGCCCCGCTGGCTCCGCCAAGCCGCTGAATTTGGCAGGGTGCCTCCTGGTCAGAGACAGGGGTCCGAGGGTCCCAATATCATGCCAGTCATGTCGGGGTCACCAGATTGTAATAAAAACGATTGACCAAATTTTAGAAATCAAAATTTAGAATTTCATTGAGAGACAAAATGACAGTCTCAGACAGCCACAATTAAAAGGACAGTGTCGAGCCTGGGATCAGTGCTGGGTGAACACGGTAACACACTTTGCCAGTATGCCACCCCCAAGTTCACATTTCTGGCTTGAAGCTGCCTCTTTTTATACACTGGATCGCTGAGAAAAATCGGGGCTCCGATGTTTTCCCTGTCCGCAGCAGCTTCATTAAATATTCATGTTTGGGTTCTGGAGTTCTGAATGGATTTGCCCAGGCAAACAATGTCCTTAATCGTCGAGTCCAGGTGTGGCGTAGAGATGGTAATGTCCGGAGGAGACGGATGAGATACTCATCTGATGTGATCATTCGGTTTTCTGGGTTCTTCATTTCCCTTTTCCATTGTCTTTGTGTTCTTCTTAATGATTCCCAGCAGAGGTATCCCCATGTCCCTTTTGGTGTAATTCTCAGCATAGTTTCTCGTGTCCCTTTTGTGTACTGTTCTGCCAACAGAAAATTCCTCATACCCCTCTCCGTGTAGCTTCTGTTTCAGTTTTCTCATAATATATTTGAGTAGAAATAGAACTTATATTTTATATGGGTGAATTACAATACAAACATATTTCAACACAAATTAACTTTAGGACATATATCACAAAGCGCACACATGCTTGCCTGACACACTTCACTGCCTGTTTGCACAGAATGGTTTGGGTTAGAAGGGACCTAAAGATCATCCAGATCCAACACAGTCACCCAGTTCCAGTTCCCAGTCAGTGGGGTTTATTTCCCCAGTCAGTGGGGTTTTTTCCCCCAGTGCAAAGACATCCCCCAGCAGTGCCAGCAGCATGGAACTGTGTGTTGGAGTGCCACAAAAGCACCCAGCACTGCACAAACACACGGCCACTGCTATTTCCACCTGAGAGCCCAGCGAGCCCAAACCACAGAAATGTAACCAATAGTTAAATACACGATCTGCCTGCTCCATGCACACACTTCACCTTCACGGCAAACATCGTAATGTGCTGATTTTTTTTTAAAATCATTACAGAAAAAGAAGTTTCAGTAAATTGAAGTAAACCCCAGTGAGTTTCCTTTGCTTCAGCCTATTTAAATGCAGGAATAGAAGTGATGCACTGAAGTTAACCTGTTTGCCCAGACTGGAGAGACATTATTAAATGTTCTTGTTCTTTTACACATCCTAAATATTCAGACACTTGCAGCACCCCAGGGCATAGTGTGCTATGTCAACACCTTGAGAAGAGCGCAAACATCTCAATAAAGGCGGGGAGAGATTGCTTATCATGCACTCTTGCTGTTAACATCTGCATTTACAAAAGCTCACCAATCATTACACACACTTTCCACAGGACATATCCTCCTGGATATGCCGGCAGTCGTGCCAGGAACCAAACAGAGTGTCAGAAAGCAGACTGCGTTTTTGGGTTTGCTCTGAAGGCGAATGAATGTCTCGGAGCATTCTGCAGCTCCCCTGAGCAGAGCCATTCACGCTGCTTAAACCAGCTCGGAGCTGAGGGGTAAATCCCCCGAACCACACTGCTCTGTATCACAGTATATCCTCTCCAAATGGCCATCCCAGTCTCACATACTGGCCATTCCCAAGATCCCCTTGTCAGGATGGTCAGGATGATGTCTGCTGGCTGTATGACACAGCTCCACGCACCAGGCAGATGGGATCAGAACAGAGCCTGGCATGCTGCCACATGTGAGTGTCCTGCCTGGGAAAACTCCAGCAATGAAGAGTTAGCCTCCACAGAGCCCTGGGCAGGCTCAGCAGCTCAGCTCCTTCAGGTGGGTGGAGGAGCAGCCTCTCAGTCCTCACTGATTCACTTCAGGAAAGAGACAACCCCAAAACCAAGCAGGATGCTCTTCAGCAGTCTGATGGGTGGCTTGAGATATCGCAGTTGGTTTTGTCTAAAGCAAACGAGGAAGGGCTGGCGGGAGCTGTGCAGGGGCAGTGGCCAGTAGGGCACAGAGCAGGGGAGGGCTGGCAGTGGTCAGTGGGGTCAGGATCTGCACAAGCTGCCCACCCTTGACCCTGGGCTCAGGGGGTGCACACCAGCCCCATAACCCTGACCAGCAGAGCCACCACCATCGTCTCTGGCAACTCCCTTTAGAGCCGCTGACACACTTAGCAAAACAAACAGAACTGGGCTTTGCTATCAAAACTAAAATCTGGCAGCCTGTTCCCATGCAAAATCCCTCACAAGTGATACATTTGTGGAGGACAGCTGGAATAAATCCACGACGTTTAATGACATACTAAAAGCAAACCTTGAACAAACAACTTTAAATCATTTGAAATACTACTGTGAATAGACTAAACTCTGCAGCACTCACATGTTACAACAATTAATAATTTCTAAACAGTGGAGTTTAATTACTAAAAAAAAAATCCTTTGCAGAAGTGGGGGTTTTTCCCCATTCCAGACTTATATTTAAAAGTAACGCTCTCCTGTGAAAGGTTTAACTTCAGAGTTTTAAATGCATGCTCTCATTCTCATCTGATTCATGACACCAGCAAAAGAGTTTTCCCAGCTTTCACCCTAATTATTTTGATATGTAACCTCATCTCCAAGGCCCAGAGCACAGCACAGCAAAGCAGCAGTCCTGCAAGTTTTTTTTTATAAAACACTTGAAATGTGATTGCCACAGAAGCTCAGACACCAAATTGCCTTGTAACTTAAATGGGAATTTAGACCCCACAGGCATCCCCTAAACCTCTGTCCATGCACATCCAGTGTCACCCTAGAAGGCTGAGAGATGCTGGGGTGGAAGAACAGGTCTGTCACCCTGTGGGGAGAGCAGCTGCTCAATGGGAACCACACGGATTCCCTGCAGGATTTCAGCTGGCCCCACCCTGAGCAGCACCAGGGACCTGTGGAATGTCCCAGGAGGGACAGCTGGGGACAGGTACCAGCCTGAGCTGACTTAGGCCAGCACAAACAGAGTGTAAGAGGCACATCTTGAGCTGCTGCTGGCCAGCTGTCACTGAGGGAAGCCTGGGGACACACAGACGTTGTCTCCTGGCCGTGGTTGGAGGAGGAGCTGGCTGAGGACCAGCAGCTGGCTGGTAGTCCCCCACCACGTCTGGCAAGAGGAACAGAAGGAACATTCACCGTGCTAGTGCAGACTCAGCTAAATCAAGTCAAAGACAAAGGTAGTTTGAGCTAACCTGACTGGATTTGCAGTGTGGTGGATTGAGAACACCCATAAGACCCCTTCTGCCAGCTCTGGTGGGGATATAATCTTTGCTGGTTGTATTTTTTATTTCCAAACTGTCATGTATGCCTGCCCCAGGAATTGCTTTTTCTCTCTCTCTCCATCACCAGTCTAGACAAAACTGCATTAAGATCCTTTCTTGACTCATGTGTACAGGTGGAAGGGGTTAGCAGTCACTAAAAGGTTTTCTGGGTACAGGAAAAAATGAGCTCCTTGTCTCCAAGGTATTCTCAGTGAACAGAGCCAGGAGCAAAAATTAGAACTGAACTAAAGAAGTTTCTTGCCAATGATCACACACACACACACACACACAAAAAAAAAAAAAAAAAAATGAAAAAAAACAAAAAAAAACTCCCTACCAAAACAGGCAGAAAGTCTGCGGGGTATGGAGGGGCACTTCCTCAGCCTCGGTATCACAGAAAGGAGGGGCTGAGGTCCTCGTTGGTGGCAGTTCTTGGGGGGTGGCTGAGCCCAGCCCACAGCAGCTGTCTGTCTGTCCATCTGTCCATCTGTCCGTGCAGCTGTGACACACCAGGGACACCGGGTTGGGCTGGGCTGGGCATTCCCTGCCTGCCTTCACTCACAAAAACCAGGCTGAGCAGAGCCACAGGCTCCAGGGCAGCCAGCAGGAAATGGCAGTGACATCTCTGCCCAAAGCCCACATCTGCACGGGGATGTCGGTGATCAGGGACAAGGCTCAGACCTCTTCCTGCCCCTGGACCCGAGCCACAGAGCCCCTGAACAAACGAGACAGGCAAGAATGTACCAAATTGCCTGTCCTAATGCAAACCAGGGGATGGAATTCACGCACCTTCATTCTCAGGAGCAATGGGTTGGGTTTGCAGCACACGAGAATGAAAATGTAGCTCAAAGGCTCTGGGCTTGCCCTGGTCATCCTCAGCAGGACGAGGCGCAGCCAGGCCACAAGTGAGCTGCATTTCTTCACACCTATGTTTGTTTCCACTCCTTGATTTCCAACAGAAAGACGACAATAACACAAGCAGGAGAAAACAAACCACTTTTGGGAAAGCACCTTTCCCCAAGTCTCTTTTGTTTGACTCCTGATCTGGAAAAATATGGAACTGGAAGGGACTCCTTGGGATATTACACACAGACCCCTGTTATTAAAGGCAACATGTCACTTCCAGCAGAAAGAAAGGTTAATGGCATGCCACCAAGCTGGAAGGAAATCCAAATTTCTAATGCAAGGGAATGGGGGGAAAAGCTAAACCAAAGTGAATGCATGAGCCCATATCACGAGATCAGAGCCTTACTCTAAACATATGGGCTGGTGGCACATTGAGGAGGAGATAAGAGGCACAGTAACTAAGAGTCACGGCTCTTTCCATCACCAGGGACCTGCATCCAGCTGAGAGAAACACCCCAGCACACTCAGCCCTGGGACAGAGGAGGAAGGGGAGCTCTCAGGCACCTGAGATCACCTTGGCCCCAAGGTCAAAGGCTCATGGAAGAGGCAGGGAGGCCAGCAGCACTCTGGTTTCTTCTGCTCAACAGCCAGAAGGCAGCTGCAGGAAAGCACTGCAAGGCCTTCAGCAAGCACCAAAAGCTCTGCAGAATGGAAGAGACGTTTCTGGCTTTGGAAGAAGCAGTTAAATCTCACCTCGTACCCGCAAGGGAAGAAGGTCCCCGGCACGGAGAGGTTTCCAAAGAACAGTTTGAAAAAGAAGAGCAGCCCTGTAAAGATTTCTCATCTCCCGGATGAAAGGAAGGAGGTAGCAGAGAGTGGTGGTTGGCAGGAGGCTTGGCTTGGTTCACATGGGGCACAGGGATGGTGAGGAGGGACAGCCAGGTCCCTTCCATCCCCAGCAGTCTCCATGCAGCCTGTGGGACCTGAGACACTGGACATGACAGCAGGGAGAGCAACAGGAGCCCTGAGAGCTTCCAGTGCATGCAGAAAAGGCACAAAATCCTGGAAAACAGCCTGGAGAAGGGCTGTAACCACTCTGCTCCTGCAAAACCAGAGAAAGGGATGGCCTTCAGCAGCGCTGGAGGGGCTCTGGCAGTGTGGAAACCCCAGCAGTGTCCCCTCCTGGAACCAAGGAACTGTCCAGCAAAGCATTTCCAGGTAGTGCAACCCCAGGGCTCCATCCCAGGCACAGACAGATGATCAGGTGCAGGAGATGCCAATTCCTCACTGCTCCACTGCCATCCACCCCCTGAGGCACAAAAACCTGCCTGGGGTGCCTGGTGGACTGCACCTCACACACGTGCAGGAGCGAAGCTGCACCCAGGAGTACTCCGGTGAGGGCCCCTGTGAGCTCACCAGCCTCTCCCAGCAGGGTCTAGCTGATCCTCAGCCACGCTCACCCCCAGCCCCAGAGATGGGGTTGTGGCTGCCCTCCCTCGCGCTCACGCCTGAGCAGGACAGAAATTTGTTTGAAATGTCATCTGTGATGGCACCAAGCCCTTTGGGGGACTCTCTGCCCACCGTCACCTCTCAAAGGCCACCTCCACACAGTGCACAGAACTGCAGAGCACCACTGCATCCAGCCTCGAGCAGATCAGGGAAACTCACAAGTGGGTAATACCAAATGATCATCTAATGCAGCTAATGCTGGAAAGGGGTTAAAGTGGATGGATGGGCAGATGGATGGAAAGGAAAGAGAGCTCTCTTCAGTCACAAAAACCAATTTGAACTTAAAGAAAACCATTTTTCCTAGTATGTATATACAGTGCAAGGTTGCTGTGTCCTTATGGTTTATTCCAGTATCACTCACAGAGCAGGCTGATGCAGTGTGCTCAGACCTGCAGTCCCACAGAAGTGGGGTCCCAGAGGAGCTCCATGGCTTTGCCATCGGTTTCTTTTCTTTAGTGCAGAAGTTAAAGCCCCAAGCTCTACACTAAACTCAATAAACCCTGCTCGGAGCATTGCTTTCATGACAGAATACATTGATGCAATTAAAATAACATGGCTCTTGAAGAGTAAGGCAGCTCTGGGAAAGCTCTGCCAACAAAGCAATGTCAATTAAGAGTGTGATTTTTGGATTCTATTTTTAGGCCAGCATCGGCCCTATTAATGCTGGTGTAAACGTCTTCAAAGTGATTTTGAAGGTCCAGCTGACACCACTTGGGAAAAGAACCAGTTGAAAGCCATGGGCTTGGCCTCTGCAGGCTCCATTCTGTCATTAGGGGAAAGTCTTTCAAAACAAAACTAATTTCATCCATTCCACTAATAAGGGGCATGGGAGAGGTTGTCCAAAGTCTCAGACAATTTGACACCTATTAACTGTATACCAGGAGCTGTCGTTTTTGTTGTTCAATGACAAAAGTTACAAGTAGAGCAACATTTATGGGATGCGCCCGCTTCCGTTTGCATCTGAAAGGACCAGGATGCCTTGAGCAACACGAGGAGGAGCAGGAAAGGAGAGCCCTGAGGTGCTGATGGCCTGTCAGAAAACCGCACAAACCCCAAACACCACCCCTCTACTCATCGCCCGTGGCTGCAAAGAAACCAAACTCGGCACTAAAATAACCTGGCAATCAGGGCAACGTTCCTCTCCAAAGAAAACCAAAGGCTGAGAGAGAAAATTTGATACCGGTGGGGCACAGGGCAGCTCCGGTTGGTCCCGCAGCTGTGTTTGCCCCAAGGTAAAGCCGGCCCAAAGGCGCTGCTCCGAGCCCATCCCAGGTGGCTCAGCCAGGCTCCTGCCCCGGGCTGGGAGCGATGCACGGCCGGGAGAGAAGGGCAGGGAAGGCATGGGGGGCACAGAATTGGCTCAGCCCCACACGCCCACGGCCATTCTGTGGCCGGCAGCGCGATGCTCCGAGCCTGGCCCCCAAAGCCCCCGGCACATTCCTGCCCTGTGCCCCAAGCCCCCCTGGTCCCCAAAGCCCCCAGTGATGTGCAGAGAGAAGACTCTATAACTCACAGAGTGGTTATGAGAGTAGGTATGAATTTATTCAGTGCTGAGGTGCATGGGGATAACTCCTCAAAGACATACACACCTGGGAGCTTTGTTTCTCCCTTTTTATCTTTACAAACTCGGGTTATACGATATGCCTAATACATATTCATTTCCTAACCCGGCCGGTCCCCGCTTTGTATTAAAATTAGTTCCACGCCTATTTGAGGCTGTGCACTGCTCCTTATTGATCACTCTGGTGGTCGTCGGGGGTCTTTGGGGATGAAGCACATAGTCATCCTCTGAGCTGAACTTTTCAACTTGTCTCCTTGCGCATGCTCTTTTGTCCTTTTGGCCATCTCCTATATCATGTTACCCGTTTTGGGGCCCAAAGAATGCGTAGATAATCAGTACCGTTGGGCATAACGGTAACCAGAGCCCTAAAGGAGGAATTTGGAAGTCCCACTGGGGCCATAGAGAGAAGATTAATCTG
>JANEHK010000165.1:87953-101962 GCA_025960845.1 Tachycineta bicolor | reverse complement strand
TTGCTCTCTGCTACACCCATTCAGTGCCCTGTGAAACAGTAAAACCTCATCTGTCAAGCCAGGAGCAAGCGTTCCTGACAGTGACTCACCATTAATTTAATGTACTGCCAAGGCAAGGGCACTTATAAGCAGCATTTGATAAAGTATTCTTTCAGATTCTGATATTTTACTGCCAGCGTCTGAGAAATGTACCGAAACCTAACATCAAAAGGCTCTTTGAGGGAAATAGCGGGGAAATGATCTTTATCTTGAAATCTGATTGGAAACTGCTCCTGGTTCTCAAACTTTTTCACCGCTGGTAGTTGGTGGAAATCAGCACTGTGACGGCAGCCAACATCACCTCAGCGAGGAGCCTCAGATGGCAAAGGACAGGCAAGGAGAGCTGTCCCTCTGCACTTGTGTCACACATAAAGCTCCCAGGAAACCCAGACCAAGCATGTCACACACACTCCAGCTTGGGCTGCTTTCCAAGCAGAGGCTCAAATCTGACATGCATACAGCGAGTGGGAAAAGTGGCATTTCCCCCCAGTCAGCCCTGCTGGGATCCCTTGTTTCCTCCTGGCCATCCCAGTTCCTCTCACTGGACCCTCTGTACCTGGACATTCTGAGAGTGAGCATGCTGAAGGTGTGAGTGAAAGGAAGCATTTCTTCTTATTGTTTTCTCATTTGAAACTGTTCAGTGATGACCTTGAACGTGTTCAAAGAGCGGGAGAAGCTCTGGTTCTTTCCGTGGTGGATGAGTTGACTAATGCAGGCTGTCAAAATCCACTTTAGATTTGCTGCAGCACATTACGTGCAGGTCGTGAACAAAACAAATATCCAAGATAAGAGTGGCCAGCAGCACGCTGCACCCTGTGGAGCCATCCTCAGAGTCACGACTGCCATTGTGACTCTGAAACTTGCTGCTGATTTAGAGAGGATAAAGCACTGAAAACCCATTTCAACTTTACAAACGTTTCAGGTTGCCGGGCAGGACCCAGAGCCCCCAGGCTCTTTCTGTGTGGGCTATTTTTCTGTGGGTTTTTGCAGCCACACCCAGCTCTGCTCCATCAGCTGGATGCTCTGTGGGTGCAGAGATCTGGCAGCACTGCACCCAGCCTGTAGCAGGGCAAGGGCCCAGGAGATACTCCAGGGGAAAGCCAGAAGGGAAACAAAGAAGAAGACAGCAAGCAGGAGGAAGCCTAGAAATTTGTAAAGGCATCTGTCTGAGCCTGGATATTCCCACCTAGATCCCAGCTGCAAGTTCACCTCCCCTGTAACACACTCCATTACCCACCCAAAACGAGTGCATTGTGTTTTCATCCCTGAGGTGTGATTCTCATCTGCTATTTCTGCATTTCACTGCATGGGAAGTCTCATTTCCCAAGCTCTGCTCTGCTCTCTGGAGTTCCCTGCTGCCTTTGCCCACTCGCTGAACTACCAGAAAATTGCCAGAAACATCAACCCTTCAAAACCACTGAAATCATAAACAGGACTGCCTCTACCTCATCCCCAGTGCTCACAAACATGGAGGGAAACACTGCTTAAGCCTGCCCCAGCACCCTGCTCTGCAGCAGGATCCCAAATCCCACTCCCCATCACCTTCTAAGGAGGCTGTGGCTTTGTCTCGTCCCCTCCAGTCCCGGGCACTGCTCTGTGCTCACACAGCTCACACACAGAGTCTGTCCCAGCCAGCAGCTGCATCCTGAGAGGAGCCTGCTGCAAGCCCAGCCAGGTGACACCCAGGAGGGTGGCTGGCACTGCTCAGGGAAGGTTTTCAGCTCAGCTCACACAGGCACAGACCTGCTGCCAGGGAGCGCGGGTCCTTGGCAAGCAGCGAGGCACAGCAAGGTCCCATCTGACAGAGGAGCGCAGAAACCCTTAAAATCACTCATCACAGATCAGCGTTTTCCTCTGGTGAATGTCTGAAATAAAAATGTTTGCACTGAGGCCAAGAATGCAGGGTCTGAGGCCAAGCAACATCCTGCAGTGGTAATAAATACCTACTACACAAAAAAACTACCAGAATGGCTGTTTCCCCAGATATCACAAAGTTCCCCCATGCACATGTTGCTCTTTGATGCTGCCTGCTACTCCTGCCTCAGAAAACCTGTCTTCTGTTAAAATAAACCCATTGGGATAGAGACTGAGGTGCTGGCACTGAACTTGCAGTTAATTGTCATTGCTATTGCCTCACTTGTTTGAAAATGCAAATGATCCAAAGCAAAGCGTTTTGCCTGCTGTAGGAAGAGGGGTGACAGTCACCAAGAGCTGGCAGAGCAGCTCCCTCCTCCAGCCAGAAGGAAGGCCTCACATTAGAGGCTTTGCAAATTGGAGAAGGCGTGGAGCTAATAAAAACTTGAACCAGCCTGGAAACCTGAGGATTAAATCTTGGAAAGCTGAAGGCCATGTGAGCTGGTTAGCTCTGACTTGTGCTGTGATGGATCTCGAACAACATGTGAAAGTTACCATCTCACAAGGCAAACATCCCCGTTGTTGGGCAGCACAGACACACAGACAGCCAAGTTCTGAACAAAACCAGCTCACAAGCCCCACAGGGACTGTTTGGGCATCTCATCCTGCACAAATATACCCAGCTCACACAAAATCATCTCGGTTCAAAGTTAAAAATTAGTCCTAACTTTACCTGCTCTGGAAAATCCAGCTGCAATGTTTCACTTGCTGTTTTTCCAGCACAGCTGAAACTGCAGCGCTGGGACTGGATCCATGCGAGAGGCATCCACATACACCACATACTTCCTTGCTGAATTTATAGATGCTGCTGTGCAGGACTATCAGAGGGCTGGAATACTGTACAGCCCTGGTTAGTTCATGCTCCAAGGCCAGCCCACGATTGCTTTGGATGTGGCTCCTGTTACTACCGAAGGGAATAGCTGACCCTATAAATCAGACACAGCAACGCCCCTTTCACAACTGTCCCCAGTCTCCCCTCTGAAATCTGGCTGGGTGTTTACTTTGAGATTCAGAACACACATGTAAACTGTTTAGGGATATTCCTATGTCCCTACTTCTCGTTAAAAGTGCCAGAGAGAATGAAAAATGTGGCCCATTAGCGTTATAACCATCAGAAAGAAAAAATAAATAAATAGGAAAGAAAAGCCCTGCAGTGAGGGTTGGACCCATAACAGCCCAGCCTGTCTCCCCAGCACGTTCCAGTTCCTGGGGCAGTGCTGCTCTGCAGAGGTTTGCAGGCAGCAGTGGGCAGATCCCAGGTCCCACTCCTGTGTAAGCCCTGAACACCTCATGGAAAAATAAAAGCTCATGGAGGAAAGTGTGTTTGTTCCTTGTCCTAAAGGTGAGATGTGAACCCTAGGATTGCCAAAGGTGCTCCTCAGCACAGACCCCTCTGGCCACGCCACTTTCTTCTTTGGAAACACCTTCGGAGCAGCATGGCAGTTTCCACTTTGTGTGGTTTCCACATGAAAAGGATCCTTCTTCCCTGGTCCCAAGGCTGAGGGAGCAGGGAAAGGTTAAAATGCCACAGGGCTGTGAGAAAAGAAGTGTCAGAAACAGCCCACTGACACCCAGGAGAGAGGAGGGGGAGGAAGGTGGTTTGTGTTTCTGTTTCTAACCATCTCTAGCAGTAAATTAAACTGATCCCCCCCCCCTCCCCCCCAGAATGCAATGCTAATGCTTCTGTGGCAAATCAGCACCGCTCACAGAGAAACTGGAGAAGATATTTCCCTCCTCAGTGTTACCTACACAGAGGAGCACAAAAGGTAGTTAGGAGTTACTGCCACAAGCAGAAATTTGTGATGAGAGTGGCCACAGCTCCTCACAGCCCCAGACAAAGCCATCCCAGGGCCAGCAGCTACATCCCCCCGAGGGGATGCCCTCGAGTGTGAGGAAATCCCTTCTCTCTACAAGGGAGCTCTGATGTTCAACCAGAGCTGAGGAGCAGCTCAGGGATCCCCTGGAGCCAAGGACAGTCGTGTTCCCACCCCTGCACCCAGGAACTGGTTTGCCAGTGAGGAGTGTTCCAACAGACCTTCAGCCGCCTCCACATGAGGCTCAGGAGGGCTGTATTTAACCTGGCTGTTAGTTAAGGTTTTTTTTTTTTTGTTTTGTTTTTTTTAATGAGACTTATCTGTGGGCAAAAAAGTTCTTTGCAGAAAGTGTGTGGGTTTGAGGAGTGGGAGGGAGCTGGGAATAGATTCCAGTCCTTCAGCAGTAACCAACAGTCTGCTCGAGATGGAAACTCATCCTTTTAGCTTCAGGGAGATCTTCAGGATGTGCTGAGACCTGAGCTGATACTCAGGTTTTTTTTAATTCTGTGTAGACCTTTATCTTCAAATAATACACCAACACTTTGCCTTGTGCAAGGCAATGAAGTGAGGCTGAAAATACCCTTTATCATCTACATTCTTGTTATGTGGTATCAACACAGCATTTAATAAAAAGCATCTCAATACAGTGATAGTTTAAAGTTTATTTTCCAAACAGAGCTGTCATTTGCCTAGAGTAATGTAAATCTGCAGTTCTCCTTTACCCTTCGCAGACACGAGAGAATAAGATTTCAGGATCTCTCCAAAGGAGAGATTTAATTGTAAAACAAAGCACTAAGTACGACATTTAACTGAGGCTGTAAAGGCTACAGTAATTAAAAAAGACTAAAACAGATGGTGCACTTCACGAGGCTGGTTAATATGAGCTCCCAAATGGAACATTTTTAAGAGGAAACCGATGGGAATTCTCCTCTATCCTCAACCATAAAAAAGCCTTTGCTGCTGTCCTGGTGAAGCAGGAATGACGCTCCCATCTTAATCCACTTCATCTGCAGGGGAGGGATTTCCTTTCACCTGTTGGGCAAGATAGGAGCAGCTGCTGCCCTCCAGGAGCGAGTTCAGAAGCAGGTACAAGGGAAGGAATTGCCATTAGCGGTTTGCCGTGGGCTGGCAGCCCGTGCCAGCGTGGGACAGTGCCACGCTCGGCTGCAGAAGGGCCGATAAGCAGCACTTAGGTCACACTTGGAGCATGCTCCCCAATCCCGTGGGCTGGGTCGTGTTTCAGCAATTAGAGGACCACAAGGAGCGCTTTGCAGCAGGCACTGGGCTGGAGATGTTCCAATGTGGTCAAATCCCAGAACAGCAGAGATAGAAACAAACACAAGCCGCAACAACAACTTGTGTAATCGGATCATTCAGAGGAGCTGGGAGCCAAGTCCCTAGCTGGTGCTACAGCTCAGTTTCTCCATTTTGGGTTCAGTTATCACAATTTCATAGCTTTAAAGCTCTACCTTCCCACTTCAACATGCAGAAAGTCTATAAACTCTGGGCTACCAGCCTGAAAAAGCTTTTTGTGAAAATCTCTGCTCAGTTGAAGCCCACAAATACTTTTACCAGACATTCCCATCTCTTGCTGCCGTGGGTGCTGGGTGTGGAGCCAGTTTCTGGCAGTGTGTCCGTACCTGCTGCCCTGCTCAGCCCTCCAGCTGAGAGGGCACGAGCAGTTGAACTCGGGCTGATGAGCATTCCCAGCTTTTTGCCTTCCAGGACGATAGTCCAAAAGGAGGCCAAGGGAAACGGTGTCTCTTTTTCTTTCTGTTCCCTGAAAGCGTGGTCAGAAAAATGAGAATATCGTCAAAAGGCAAATATACATATATATGAGAAGAAAAGCAGGTAACAAATGTGACTGCCCTTGAACCAAACATTATTCAGCACCCTCAGCTTGCCCCCATAACCCAGGCATGTGATATATTGTAGAATCACAGAATGTTTGGGCTTGGAAGAGATCCTAAAGCTTTTTGGCCACAAATTCACAATTCTAATCCTAACGACATAGCCTGTTGTGTGACGAGAGCCACTGCTGCCCAGAGTGGCTGCTTCACCCCACACAAGCTCAGCTGGGAGCTCCATTTACTCAGAGGGGCACATTCAAAGGCCAGGAGAGGGATTTGTGCACATTGTCCCAGGTGGGAAGCCAGAAGCTCGTAGCCCTCTGCTAGCACTGTGTGTAAGACATCATTTATCTGATTAAATTATGTCACTGGTGGAGAAAAGTGGGCTGATCTTGCTGTCCTGGAAAGCAATAAACATCGGTTCCAGCAGCAATGGAGAGCAAGTGAATTGCAATGAATAGCCCAAAGCTTTCACAAAGGAGTGAAATTCTCCCTGGGTTACACCTTTACTGAAAAATAATAGCAAGCTCATTAATGCTGGTGGTCTGTTTCTCCCTTATTTTTTCTCTTCTGTACAAGTAACATAGAAACAGAAGAAAGAGGATCATCTCTCTGGTACTGAAGTGCTTTCTGACTGCAACTATTTCTGGATTCCCCAAACCCAACATTTGCAGCTTGATCCCAGGAGAAAAACGTGTGCTTTGCATTTTTAGGAAAATCCCTCTCTCCAATTATTTTGCGCAGATTTGCATATAAATGACTTTCTGGGTCTATAGCAGTGTCCTTTCACGCCGGGCAGGCGTGCAGCCTAGGTCAGTTCTACACTGCCACTATGAGGATCAGTCGGGGTTACAGGCAGGGCGAGTAACCTCCTCCCGGTAGGTTCTTGGTTCCCCACACCAGCGAGTGGACCTGATGGAGTTGCGACGGTGGCAACAGAAAAAGAGTCATCTCTCTTTAGGCAGGGTAGAAGGTAGTTTATTAAGGGGAGTCCGGCAAGGAGCTCCGCCTCAGACCACTGCTGCCCAGAGAGAGCAGAGATCAAAACTTGACAGCCACTTATAAATGGGGGAGGGCTGACAATGGGTCAGCCAACCAGGGAACACGGGGGTGGAAACAGGGGTGTCAACCTTTGAACCATTGACAAATCACAGGAGGGTAGGAGGGGATTGCCCAGGCACCAGCCTACCACTCGACGCCTCTCCTGGATCTTTCCAGAATCCAGGGAAGGGTCTTGAAGTGACAGACAGGGCGACCACGAGGAGAGGGGGGGAAGCTGACAGGGACAGGTGCAGGGAAGGAATGATTGACAGAAAACATCTACTTATACAACTAACTCATAAGGGGGAAAGCTATTACAAAACACAGGGGGGTACAGTGAACTGAACCATTACAAAAGTAACTCAAAAATCTTACAAAAATAACTTAATAACTTAATAACACCACTCTCACACCACTACAAGACTCAGCATCCATCATGATGGCATGTCTGGATTGTGACTCCCAACTGCCTGTGGTCTCAGGAATCAGGGCAGCCTCCAGGTATTCTCTCAAGTTGAGTTTGCTTCATTCGTGTCTGAGCTTAAAGGCAAAATATGTTCTCTTCTACCTGTGTTCTCTTCTTTAGGTGTGATTCACACACAGGAGAAAAGCGTGAGAAATACCAATATTTGCATTTTAAACATGATTTCAGGATGTCTGTCATGGTTCATTCATGTGCTTTTTTGGCTCTTGCATGCATTTATTTTGTTTGTCTTTGACTGCACAAGCATATGGGTCTCATTAGCTTAATAATGCGTTTATTTATCCTTCCCCCTTGCTAGCACTGCTCATCTGTGGGACGGGGGGAGCTGGGGGAACTGTGCTGATATTCAGAATTATCCACTTCATAGCCAAGCTGATTGGCAGGGCAGTGACCCCAAGGAGATTTTAGAGGAGATTTTAGGTGATGTCCATCTTTGTTTTGCCCTTCCCGGGTTGGACGTGGCGCCGTGGTGCCAAGCAGAGGCTTGGGGCATGGAATGGCTGGGGGACAGCTGAGGTGTCTCCTGAGGTGTGACCTGAGCAAGCTGCTCTATGTCTCTTTAACGGACCACACCCCAATAGTAGGAAATGTTCCCCTAATATTTGGAGAATTAATGATGTGTGAGTAATGCAGCGGCCCGCTCCAAGAAATGTTCCAGTTATACTCTCGTATTGTTGAGTTTTTCCAAACACCTAACTTCATGAGAAGTGCCTGGCGCCCGTCTGAAGCAGCAGTGGCTGTGGCTGGAGCAGCTGAGGCTGTGCTGGTCCCTGCAGGCTCACCTTGAGTGTGACAGAGAGGATCCTCACCAGGGATCTGTGGCACACACACCCACCTACGGGAGGCTGCACGGCTTCTGGAGCTTGCTCACGCAAGCTATTTGTGCTGATTTAGAATTTGCAAAGAAACTTTTCCCAGAGAGCTGTCCATGGGCTCCTGGAGCAGCATCTCCAGGCACCGCCCCTGCAGTGCAGCTCTGCCTGGGAATTTCCAGCCCTCCTGCTCTGCCAAACCACAGGATTCCTTTTAACTGGAACCCTCCTCCCAATGGCAGTTCCTCGGACTCTAAGTGGGTTTGGAAGTCAGAAGGCCATGGGGGGTTACTCAGTGGATTGCATGTTTTGTCTTGCTCCTGCTGGATTTTGGTAAGACACACTGTCCGCTGTGCCTCGCTGGCTGTGTCTGTCACCAAGGTGCTCCTGTGCTGGTGTTACACTGCAGGCAGTGTGAGGAATAAAACTAAGAAAAGTGCAGAGTATTAAGAGTTGGTGTGTCAAGTTAAACAGCTGTTCGTATTAAGGTTACTTGTTCTTGTTACCAGTTTTATGTATTGATGTTATCTGTCCCTGTTATCTGTTCTGTGTACCCCAGACCCCAGTTTAATCCCTAAGGTTGTGTATTCCTCCTTACCTTATCCTGAGTTAGGCCCCTGGACTCCATTGTTCAATCCCAGTTTCCCCTTACCCTATCCCATGTCAGGAAGCCACTGCTCCCTGATTGGCCCACCGAGCTCAGCAACACGCCCCCTGAGACACTGACACTGCCAGCCTGCCATCAGCTCCACCCCATCTGTCCATCAGCCTGGAGGCACCACCCAGAACCCGCCCAGAGACCAACCACCCTCCATGAGGTACCACCCTATATGGAGATGAAGGGGGACTCCCAAGGTGCATCCCTCAGCCGGAAGTGCAGTAGGAACCAACAACCCCTAATAACAACGAGCCAGCACCACTTCCAACAAGCTGAGAGGTACCAGTGGGTGAGGAAAACTTTCAGGCACCTGTGGACTTGTCCGGACAGACATCCAGGTTCTCACCCCAACTTGGGAGGCACCTACTGGGAGACACCCCTTGGCTCAAAACACAGCCTGAGTGAGATTTGAGGGACTCGTGTGAGGCCGGGTTCCTGAGTCTACCAATGCGCAGATTTGACATAAATCTTTTCCTTGACAGTGTCCATCAGGAGCAGTGGTGGCATAGGCCTTCCCCGAGCTATTAAAGGTATTGAAAGGAGTAAACTTGTTTTTTTGCCCTGGTCATTTTTAACAGGCAGCTTGTGATTGCTGGAGGATTCTCGCCAGAAGGGTGGTAGCAGGAACCAGTATTTCAGGGTCTGCTGTGCTTTCTTGCTGAATTAACCAGAAAAAGAGAGCCAGGAACCAGCACACAGGCAGTCAGTGACTGAACACTCCCCAGTTCATCTGCATCTGCCTTTCCCTTCACAACCGTCAGTATGGCCTCAGTAATCACTGACATTCTGTGCTGAGGACACACACATGGATTTGTATCGGCCTTCCCAAAAGAATGGGTAAATCTGGGCCTTTTCAAAAGTATTTGTGATTTTCTAAAGTTTTTCATACAATACTTACCATGGCACTGCCCAGCACAGTGGTGGAGGACACAGAGCTGGGGCTGCACAACACTGCTGCCACAGGGCCCATTGTGCACAGAGCCTTTGGTTCAGCTCCAAACTCCTGCCAGTGACTGCTTTTCCCAGTGCAGTTCCAGCTGGACACTGGGAAGCTGGCCTGGTGGGGTTTGACAGCGCCCTGGGAATCCACAGGGAATGATAATGTAAGCTCAGTTCACAGGGAGATTTTTTCCTTTTTTTTTTTTTTTTTTTTTTTTTTTTTTTTTTTTTTTTTTTTTTAATTCATTGCTAGGACTACTGTCTCAAATCTGGGATCTGAAAGCCAATCTGGATTCCTTCCTGGACATCCCCTAGCTGTAAAGAGCTGTAGAAAAATCTCCCTTAAGCCTTTCTGCCTAACGAAAACCGTCCCAAGCTCTGTCTCCTGAGGCTCTTGGGGCTGAATTGTTGGGAGTGAGGAGAGGACAGGGCAAGGGCAGGGCAAGAACCATGGACTGGAATTGTACCTTCACCAATGGGCACCTGCAGAAACTAGGCAGGGCTTTAATTAAGCCTAAATATTTTTAATACATGTCTTTTTTTCAGCAATGAAAACCAGAAACTATTTCACGTGAAAATTCAGGTGATTATTAGAGTTACAGCATCACTGATAGATTATCCACAGTTGTTCAGACTGCCTGCATGAAAGGCAAAAGCTTTGAGAGAGCAAAACCCAAGGCTTGCTTTGGTTCTCTCGTTTCCCTGCTTCAGCCCCCAGTCTCACTTTCCAGCCTTTGCACCACTCCCCAAGGATTTTATCTCAGAGGCTGATCTGAATTTTTGTTTTTTCTCTAATTCTACCCAAGTTCCTACAGTAAGTCTCTCAGACATTTATCACCCTGAGCCTCAGCCCTCCCTTCTGGACCCTTCCTAGGCTTTCAACGTATAAAATCCTCTTGCTGCTTGACAAAGGTTAACACTGTGGCCCTGCTTCCACCCACCCTACTCCAACTGCCAGGCTGTCAGAGCAGTAAATACACAAATATTTTGCTTGGCAGTCCTGGCTGCAGTTAAGAACATTGCTTTGTAAACTGAATTTAATGCCCAGAGAAATGAGTTCCCATTTATAATGCAGTACACAGGACACAGGAATGCATGCTCAGATCTCTGTACCTGTTATGGAAAGAAAATTGCTATAAAAACACATAAAAACATTAAATCAAGCTATGAGCTGAAGGCATTCCTCCTGGAAGATGAAGGACAGGCTGGTAGCTGCAGTTGGAATATGTACATGTGAAAATCACACCTCATTTTATTCATAACTAAGGAGATGAGGTTATCTGAAGAGATCCTTGAAGTGCAAAACAAACTTACCCTTTTTTTTTACTGCAAGACGAAGATGACGAGTCAGAAAACAGTTGGATTTTAAAGAGCTGTGCCAAGAAAATGCTGAAGCTGCTCTTGTACCCTTGACAGGCAGACACAACCACATCAACATTTCCCAGAAATCCTTATGTGGTGTGAAAAATAAATGTGGTTTATCCAGCTACAGAGAAAATTGCTCCACCTTTATCCCATGCCGTTGTGCAATGGAAAGACATTCCAGCACCGTGTCTGGACTGTATTTCAAAAATGCTGGGGCCTTCCTTCATGGTTCATGCTGCTGGCTGTGCAAGAAAGAACACCAGTGGGGTTTCACAGGAGGCAGGAGTGGCCTTCCTGCCTATGCTTTGGTGTAACCAAGGCCAATTTAGAGTGGAAGGCAGTTTGACCAACAGAGAACTACTCACAAAAAACCCCACAACCCCCCCCACCCCCCATGACCAAAAAACCCCAAACAAACAAAAAACCAAAACAACAACAACAAAAACACCCCAAACCCCAAATAAATAAATAAACAAACCCCAACATGTTTTCACTCGTCCATAAATGTCTCTAACTTGTACTTGACCAGAATATTCACGGCCTCAGTGAAGTTCAGGGCTGTCAGGTCTAGTTCTTATTTCCCAGGAACCAGCTCTCTGCAGGGTCTCGGAAATCAGGCTGCTGCTTGGAGCAAACTGGAGAGGAGGCAGAGAACTGTTGTGAGGCAGAGAACAGGCTGTGACAGTCACTGCAACCATCCCGTTCCCTGAGCTGCTCCTGCCATCCCACCAGAGCCCTGTGCTCCTCAGCCTGGCATTTCCCAGCTGAGCAGGGCTGTGCTGGGCCCCTTCCAGCCCCCAGGAGAGTTCAGAGTCTCCCCAAAGCAATCCCTCCTGCTCCGTGGCCCTGGGCTCGCTCCCCACAGCCTCCCTGGCTGCAGGAGGGAACACATCCCATGGATCTGTTCCTGCTCCCAGCTCCAGCCCTGGGGAACCTGCTGGGACCTTGTTGTACCTGCAGCATCTTGGCCTTCAGTTTTGTACCTCTTCTTCCTCACTGCTCAGCTCCTCAGAGAAATTCTTCATGGCCAATTCATCAGAACGAGCCCTTTTAGAGGTGCTTTTGGGCCTCAGGTCTCCCTGCAAACCCCGGCATGCTCAGCTCCCCATCCTCTCGTGCTGCAGGCTGGCTGCTTGGTGCCCAGCCATCCCTGAAGGCTGGACTGCGCTGTGGGCATTCCTGGCTCAACACAGCCACCACTGGCACTGCTGTCAGCTGAGGCAGCCCTGGAAACAATGGGAGGCTCCTTGTGCAGCCAGAGGGAATGTTCTGTGCCCACAAGTGAATCCATCCAGCTCCTCCGAGGGTCTCTGAACTCGGCTTTACCTGTTTCTCCATGTGGCATGTGGAGCGCAGAGGAGTGTGACCATCCAGCCGTTCTGGAGGCACAGAACATCCTGGAGGCAGGAGCTCTGCATACGGCAGGCTCAGAAATTCTCCTTCATCACACACATTCCCCACTGACAGCAGAGGCATTTCTGACACAGCAGTGGCCAACTGGCAGGCACACACAGAGATCAAAGGCTTTCCTGTGCTCCGTGCCTCTCCAGCAGATTGCTTTCTGTAGGTTGGGCCAGAGCTTTGTGAATTGTGTAACCCCCGTGAACGTGCTGAATCAGGGCCAAGGAAATGTTTGTCCCATCCTTGCATCTGTAAAGCCTACAAAGAGCAAAGCTATTTTTTCATTAATTGCTAACTATTCCTCTTGGCAAGCTGGTTTGCCTCCCACTTTAATTCACTTGGAAAAAAAGCCTATCAAGACCCCTTTTAGTCCAGCACTACAATGGGCTGATAGGATATCCCTAGTTTGTCTTTCCAAATTCCCACACAAGCTATCAAATGTTGGCTCGTAACAACAACTCATCCAGCCTTTCATCTCTTGAAACTTCTGACTGGGTTTTGTGACAGCCTAATGTGTCCATCTGTGAAGATGTTTCTAATAGAAAATTTACACTTCCTTCTTCCTTAATGTCACGCTAATTTGGCTTTTTAACTTTATGTAATTCATTTCTTCTCATTTGTATTCACAAATTTTAAATATTTGTTCTGTTTCAGTTGTCCTTTAAGCACCCAGTTTGCCTTTGGTGAGAGTGGCAAGCAGCTCAGACATTGCTTTGTTGCTTGGGAAACTCATCCAAGAGTTATCATCACCAAATGAAAGTGTCAGCAAGGTCCTCTGGCAGGCACTACCCAGAAATAACTGAGGATTGCAGCAGACTCACAGCGCGTGTCGGAAATTCACCCCTCCACCTCTTCTCAGGGGTGAAGAACCTCCCTTCTCCCAGCAACTTGAGTTTTGATTGGGATTTAATACATTTGGGAGAAACATTACTATTTTAACTTATAAAAACCTTAGCAAGTAAAAAAAATTAATGAATTAATGCAAATCCTAAGCCCCTCATAAAGCACCCAGTCAATGTGGCCTCTCCAAGGTGAGAGATTGGCAGAGCCAACTGTCAGCCATTCCTGGGAAGCTGGCTGCTCTTTTCCCTGGTTTGTCAATCCCAGAAAAGGTCTTTTAAAAAGCAGTGACCCAGGATAAACTTGTAATTAGAAATGCTGTCTGTTTATGAAATGTTATTTGGTATTCCTGAGACACAGACCCAGAATAACCTCTTTTTTAACCAGCCATTGATTTGGTCACTGACTTGAACATTGGCCTAGCGACAGAATCCGTGTCTCAAAGGTGATGTCACATCAGGGTCCATTAGCAGGAGCAAAAAACCTCTCCAGATTTTCAAGTTGTAAATAGAATTTCTTCAGTACATTCATTAAATGATTGAAGCAATCCAGGTTGGAAACAACATGATACCACACAGAGCATAATTAAACAAAGAACAGATTAAAAATTTCACCCAAAACCGGCATCACTACGTAAGCCCAAAGCAGCAGAGCAGTTTGTAAGAGCACACTGTGTACATGTGCACCAGTCTAACCTGCAGATCTCTGGGGACAAAAAGGCACTGGATGGTATTTCACCACTAGCCACTACCTTCAGGCAATATTCCATGTTCCTGTCAAGTTTTACATTAGATGTATGGTACCTAGGGAATGAGAAAGATGTAAGAGAAAAATCTTGATGATTAAAAAAAA
>JANEHK010000165.1:15594-76082 GCA_025960845.1 Tachycineta bicolor | reverse complement strand
GAAGTAATCATCTCGGTCTCCGGGCTGGTATCTCTGTCTTCCGTGGTTCTTTGTGTTCTCTCAGGTATTCCTGGAAATGGGAGTTTCTAGGTTCCCCTCTCAGGTAATTCCAGGCATTCTTTCTCTATGTCCCACCCGTCCTTCCAGAGCCGAGGAAAATTTTTTTTTATTTTGGTTTTTCCAGTTTACTCTTATCCATATTAGTTTGGGCAAATCTTTAACACTCATGATTATACAATGAACATTTACTCTTTATAATTTGATAACACGAATTAACTTTAGCACATATATTACATTACCAATGTCTATCACTATTACTAAAAAAGTCATCTATACACTGACCCAATCCTCACTAACTACTTTGTGCCAACATCATAGCAGAAATGGAGTGAGGGAAGGAGAAGGAAGAAGAAGGAGACAATGCCCCAGATTCTCCATTTTGTCCCCATTCACTCCAATGCTATGAACCTAAAATTATTATTTTTTCACTCTATGATAAACTAAACTACTATTTTTCACACTCCCGTGGCCTGCAAACCCTCTCTCAGTTTAGGAAGTTTTTCCCATGGACTGAGATCAAAGCCAGTGTCTCTCTGAGCTCTGGGCTGGGGTCTCAGAGCCCCCTGCCCAGGTCCCTGACTCTCCAGGGCAGCCAAAGGAATGCCCTGGACTCCAACATGTTTCTACTGCTTCTCAGACTCCCTTGCAAATATCAGCAGGTTCAGAGCCCAAACCCTGCATTTTGCAAGGACTGCAAGATGAAGCTGGCAGAGCTTGCCCAGATGCAGAGATAAAATCCAAATTCAAATGAGTCCCTTGAAGTGGCTCCCATGTGTGACTGAGGCCACTGCTTAATGAGAGCCTATCCATCCTCCCTGCAAGAACATCCATCACTCAAAACCCCAGGCTTCTGAAGTAATTTGGGGAAAATTTTGGTCATGAAAGCACTCCACCAAAGGTGGGGCTTTCCAGGTGACATCAGCACATCTCTCAGGGTGGGCAGGGGCCTTCCTGTGCAGAGCACTGTCTCCCAGCCCGCTGAGAGAGCAGCACGGCAAAGCCAAGATTTTGGTTGCAGCAGGAGGGTGAGCTGTGCTGAGTGAGGACCTGAATCAGAGGCCTCAGAGTGCTCAAAAAGCCCTCACAGGTAGGTATGGATCATTCCTCTTTGGTTCAGGTGCAAATAGGGCATTTTGAGTAACGTTTGCACCCCATCCTGGCTTCCTCAGGCCTTGCACAGCCCAAGGCAGCAAAGAAAGGCTTGGAAAAATCCATTAATTCCATAAAAGCAGTGTTGGGAAAGCAGGAGGTCGCAAAGCACTGGCGAAAGCACACAGTGCATATGATGTAAAATTGTTTAATTGATATACTGAAAGATATTGTTCTAATGGCAGGAGGGAGAAGAAATAATGATCAGTTAACTCATTATTAATGTTCAGTTTCTTTTCCAGCATTGCCAGTGGGTTGAGTTAATTATTAAGGTTGAGTTAATTATAAGCATGACAGTTGGGCTTTAATATATCAGCTATAGATTCCAGTCACAGCAGTCTAGTTTAATAATTGGGTTTCTTTCTCCTTCATTTTGACTAATAGCATACTTATAGCAATTATGAAAATTCATCATAGCACAAAAACAGACCATTTGAAACCTCACCAAAAATGGCAGCACAGCAGAGCTCTGCTTAGCATTTAGTGGAGAATTCAAAAGAGCTTCTTGGAAAACATGGAGCAGCTTCTCTGGTAACTTTTCAACAGCCACAATGTGAACGTGGACACCCGGTGAATGCCAAGAGTGCTCCAGGTGAGCCAAGGCAGTGTCCAATAGGCTGCTGTCACTAAAAACCAGCACAGGCAGAAAGTTGTTTTAACCCTGCATCATCAAACTGTCCTGGAGATTTCAGTCTGCCTTGGAATGGCAGAAAGTGCCAAATGGACACAGCTTCTGCTGTGAGGAACTTAAAATCCTCCTTGCTCATCTTGCGGTCTCTGTAAAGACAAAGTTGAACTTCCAGCATGAGCACAGCTCTGCATAAGCTCATTGAGCCCAAAACCTACAGGCATCAAGGCAGCCAGCAGAAATCCTGCACATTCCCACCACACCAGAAAGGAAGGGGCTTATTCCAGGACTGACAATTAGGCAAGTTTTTGAGGGGTGAGAGAATTAATTCTAAAAATGTAGAATGAAAAGAGAAAACTTGAGAAAAGCCTGGTGTTTATAGTTCCTGGAGAAAGGACAGCAGGACTGTGAGCTCACCATGGAGCAGCCCTGTGTGTGTGATGCAGACATTGATACCGCTGTAGACTTAGAATCTGTTCACAAGTGAAAATAAAGACAGAATAATCACAGAATCACAGACTGGTTTGGTGGGAAGGGACCTCAGAGCCCATGCAGTCCCTGTCCTGCCATGGCAGGGACACCTTCCACTGTCCCAAGCTGCTCCAAATCCCAGTGTCCAACCTGGCCTGGGACACTTCCAGGGATCCAGGGGCAGCCATAGCTGCTCTGGGCACCTGTGCCAGGGCCTGCCCACCCTGTCAGCCAAGTAGCTGGTTCCACAGACACCAGGAGCTGCCTCACTCTGCAGCAGGCTGCAGTAAACATCTGCAGAAACATGAGCCACAGAATCCACCACAGGCTCCTCCTGCACACACTGCCACACTCCTCTCAGGAGACAGCTCTCAAAACCAGTCCCACAGTGCTCCTGCTGCCCAGGAGGAGCTGGGAAAGGGCTGTGCCCTGGCTGCAGCCTTGGCAAGAGCTCAGCAGGAGCCCTCGGTGTCACCACAGCCCAAGAGAAGGAACAAGGAGAGAATTTCTGTTTGCCCTTTGAAGCTGAGAAGTGAGCAGTTTGTGTCTGAACAGCATTTCCCTCACACCTCCCCACATTATTTAAAAGTAGGAGGCTTGGCAATTAAGCAACCTTCGGATTAATAACTGAGAAAAGCTTATGACTGGGAAGATGCCAAAAGCTTCCCTCACAGGACCGTGGGGTGATGTGTTGTTTTGGAGCTGCAGATAAACCAGGCCACAACCAACCTCATCCCCGGCCGTCATTTAAGAGCCAGGAGGAAATGACTGGAAGCAAGGAAACACTGATTTACTGGAAGTTTTGCTTTCAAACTCCTGTGGCACAGGAGCCCCAGGCTTTCCTACACGATGCTTTATTGTTCCACAGGCTGTTATGGCCGTGCTCAGCTGCTGCACAGCCCGTCCATCGTTCAGCTGAGCAGCCTGAGCCTGAGAACACCAGAGAATATGATCAGAGCACTGGGAATGCTGCTCTAATCGTTGGTTTGCAGAGTTGTCTGGATAAAAGATCATCTGGGAAAAGAAACACAATGTATGTGTAATTAATCTACTTAGAACTTGTTGTAAATTAATCATATTGAATATTAAAACTGCTTTCTTGTGACTGGGATATGCAAAGCAATCACAGGAAAGATGAGAGATTTCACAGGGCAGAGTTGTTCCTCTGAGAGAGCCAAGGCTGAGAGCCCCCTGCTTGTTTATTTCTTACTTTTTATACATTTGTGGGTCTGGCTGAAGATTGGCTTCTGGAGTTTTCACTCCTCAGCCGAATGGCCAGACCAGCTGTCAGTTAAAATTGTTTTCAGGTTAGAAATATGCAAACAAAGGACAGAGAATGAAAAACAAAGGACTTGTTTATGTTACATGTGTGAGAAGAAGTGAAAACTGCTCCTAATATTATACAGTATCTAAAAGGTCTGACTCCATTTTATGAACAATCAAAAGGCTTTAAAAACCTCAGAAAACTAGGGTGACACTTCCTAGTCTCACGTTAAACAAAATAATTCCTCGGTATTTTCATCTGATCTTACTAGAAATGATGACATTGGCCTTTGCTCTCCACCTCTCCTGCTCTTACCTCTTGCACTGCCAGGAAAGTGCTAAACAATGGATTGCCAGCTCCCTGCAGCAGAGAGTTGATCTTGTGGGCCCTCTGACACACAGAGGAGGGAGTCAGAGCACCAGGGCTCTTTGGAGGCTAAAATCCTGTGTCTACAGGCTGTTCGCAGCAGCTGTCCCAGGTAAGAGCTGAGCAGCTGCACAGATGACCCGAGGTCTGTGGAGAGCTTTAAATCTCACAGATTTTGTTCATGTGTGAAATCTGGGCTGTGTTTCCTGTGCTCACCCCATAAACTCTCTAGGTGAACTCAGTAAAAATGGCAGCGCAGAGATCCCTGGAGATCAGCTGAGTGCAGATCAAGTCAAAAGATTGGACTCTCTGACCTTGGAGATCCTTTCCAGCCTTGGTGATGCAGTGACTCTCTAAATAGAAGCTGCTGTTTTGCTCATACTGCATTTGTGTCATAACTTGTGAATCAGTCCCTTCACAACATCACCTGCTCTCCAGGCAGCTTCTCACACAGGAGAGGGATGGGCAATAGAAACCACTTTGTAATGTTTTTATAAAGGTGTATTTGGTCTTTTCTAGGAAAATTTTGGAATCAAGTGCTGTAGCACAAACAAAATTTTTTTTACAATAGCCCCTCGCCTCTACTTTTTCTGCAAGGCAAACTGGATGCTGAATGCCACCCACACATGAATTAGAGACCAATTGGCCAAAATTTCTCTTTCTTGTCTCCAGCCCAGCTTTAGCCATGACTGCACCCTCAGAAACCATAGGGTAATGGGAGATTTTATCCTCTTAGCAGCATTAATGCAAGACCACTGTCGATGAAATTTTATATTCTAATTAATACCTGGTCCCCAGGGATGCTCCAGAGTTACCTGGCTGTTCAGAGGTCTCCCAGCTCCTTCAACCACGACAGCACCAGCCAGGACATCTCATTTCACGGCCCATGGCAGCAGAAACCCACTGCTACAAGGCTCTGATGCCAGTGGGCACACTACAGAGTAGATAATCCTCACCAGGGCTTGGAGGAGGAGTTCTGCCTTGACCTCACCTGAAGCTGATCAATAGCTGCACCCACAAAATTGGTTTTGTTGGTGACCATCAGAAATAAGGAGAAGGATTTCTCACGTGAAGGACCTCCTGCCGACCGTGAGCTATTTGAACTCGTGTCCTTGTCCCTTTCCCAAGTCTGCTGTGTGAGGAGCCACTTCCAGAGCGCTGCCAGACACCCTGGGGCCACCAGCCCCTTGCTGGAAAGCTCCCAGCCAGGTACTGCCAGCTCTGCCTGTGCTGGGGATGTCACCTGCTGTACACACACCTCATAAAAGCCTTATAAACCCCTGGCACTGCAGTGGTGTGTGTGCATTACTATCAAGCTATGTCTCTGCTTCCATAATAAAATTCTTTCAGCAGGTTGTAAGTCAGGTATAAAACTCTCCTTGGGCTGAAACTTGGCGTGCGCACATGTGCAAACACACTCACACAGCCTGCTTTCTGGGAAGGGGAGAGATTGTGCATTACTTCTGAGTTCTGCACAGGGGAAAAGGGTTTTTTCAGGGGGTGTTCTTGCAGGGAGAAGCTGCAGACTCCCACAAGGCCAGTGGGGGACGGCAGAAACTGCTGGAAGTGGGACAGATGCAAACCTGCCCTTCACTGCCATTCCAGCCTCCTCCTTTCCACCTCCCAGCTCCAGGAAAAGGGGATGGAGGGCATCTTCTCTGCTCTTTGGGACAGTTAGGGGAAGGTTGCCTGTCTTGCAAGCTCCTTCTGAAACTCGGATGGTACAGGGACACTTCAGAGCCTGATGCATCTGCCGTTTCAAGGGAGGAGTCCTTGGGAGCTCACCAGGGCTAAACCCATCCTTTGCAAGAGCTTGGATGCTGCTATTACTGCAAACTGCAGTGCCAGGAGTGTCCTGGGTCATGACTGCAGAGAGTGCAAGTCCCAGGGCTCACAGGCGTCGCTCCTGCGGGGCCCTGTGAGCTTGGCAGAAGGCGAAATCGTGCTGCTGGAAGCTGCATCCAACAGTGCTAGTACGTTTAGTGGGAAGAGGGGAGGGATTTTTAAGAAGCATCAAGAAAAAAGGAGCCTCCTGCTGTCTCTTGAAACCTGAACAAGCTCTTTGTGGGGCTAGAGACTCCCAGCAGCAGAGTGGGGCACTGCCTGGTGTAACCACAGCATCCTTCAGATCGACTGCAGCTGCCGGTGTTTGTACACTTGACCTTTTGTAATAAACAGTAAGGACATTTCCTTCGTGCTTACTTCACAAGTCTATTAAGGAACACACCAAACTCAAGGCAGGCATTTGCTGTGATGCTTTGTTCCCTGAATAACACAACACTCCACCTTTCTGTCAGTGTTCCTCTGGTTTGCTGAGTCAAAATCCACATCTGGCCTGAGGGAGGTGAGTCATTTCCCCAGGTGCTTCCACTCCTGCTGCAGCTGCAGCCCCCAGGATGATCAACATACAGAAAGAACATAAGAACTCTAACAACCTATTACCATAGAATCAGGTAATAAAAAGGCGAGTGTGATTAACAGTAAGGGTATTCTTATTTCATCTCATGCAACTATACTTAGTGATATCAGTGGTTCGAGCGTTGCCATCCATCCTCCCAGCTAGAAATGATCTGGTTACACCATGTGCACTCAGGAAAACATAACATCTCCATCTTTTCAGGGAGCAGGCAGCACTAGGACCTCAGTGGCTGTTTCACACAGCAGACCTGAGCACACAGCTTGCTCCAGCTCCAAGCACAGGCTGATCCCAGCCTAAGAACTCCTGAAGGCTAAAGTATTAGAAATATCATTACAACAGGACCTCTGATGGCTATCATGAGATAATCACCACACAACTGGATTTTTAAGACACGGGGCACAGTCTGGTGCTTTCCAGTGCCCGGTGACCTGACCTAATAGCAACACACCCCTGGAGCTGCGCTAATGGAGAGCTCTGTGCTGGGGAAGGAGGCACCGCTGGGCAGGCACAGCACACAGCCAGCAGCTCGTGGCTGTGGTTTACACAAAGCAGTTTGTGTCTTGTAAACAGATTTCTTTTCCTTCAGTGATAGGGAGCCAGAAGATGCACGGAGCATCAACAGAACAGAGAACATCTTGGTGCAAAGCAGGAGCCTTCCGGCGCAGAGTGCTCCCGTGGTGGCTTTTGAAATGGAGAGGTGTAGTGAATGTGGAGGGGTAAATAAGGTCAGGAAAATCTTTTGTTGTACGAATGAACTCCCTATTATTTGTGTTGAAGAGGTTCCAGGGATGTTGCTCTGGAGCTGGGCTCCTTCTGGGCAAATAATTCTTCCCAAATGGAGGTGGTGCCACGTTTTCATTCCCTGGCTCTGCCTGTCACTATTTGGCCTTTCCTCAAAAGCTCCGGCTTCAGTCCAATCCTCTGCCTTCTGAGCAGCAGCAGCAAAATTAAAATGGTCCTTATCATTTAAATCAAATGATTTGACTATTTTAATAACTGATTAAATCAGCTCCCTCCTGATCTAATGGTGTTGGTGTCTGGGAACAGTGCAACCAGGACCAAGGTGCTCAGCACAGGCTGCAAAACCTGCTGGAAACACTCAGGTAGTTCCATCTCCCATTTTCCTCATTTTCCTCCTGCACCTGTGCTGGGTGAGCCAGGCTGTGTATGCCCTTTGAGCAGAGATGAATTTTTGGGATTAGCTGCCTAATGGCAAGGAGGTGCCAAACTCTTCGGGTCACTGGTGTCCTCTGCCTGCCCTGCAATTCATGGCCACAAACCATTTCTCTCGCCTCTTATTTCTTCTCCCTCTGCCACTACTTCAGCTTCTCAAACCCTTTTCCTTTTTCTCCTCCCCTCTGGATGTGGCAGAATCCTCTGTTCCCTTCCCAAGAGAAGGGCTCATTTTCCTTCTCCAGTTTTCACACCTGGTTTATTCCTTCCATGTTCTGGAAGATGCATTGTAGGATGGACATGGAGAAAACATCAGAGAGTGACCCAAGTTATTTACACAAAGAGAAATTAGGTTCTGTAATCACTGGCTGGTTTAGAATCATGGAATCATAGAACCCTAAAGGCTGGGAAAGGCTTTTACAATCATCCAAACATCCACCACCACCACCTTGTTCACCACTAGACCAAGTGCCATATCAACATGTCTTTTGAACACTTCAGGCATACTGACTCCACCACTGCCCTGGGCAACCTGTTACAATGCTTTGCAGCCTTTTCCATGGAGAAATTTTCCCTAATTTCCAAATTTGAGGCCAAATTTAATTTGCAAGTTGAGGCAATTTCCTCTTGTCCTGTCCCTTGTTTTTGGGGATCAGAGCCCCACTTGGCTCCACCCTCCTGTCAGGGAGTTGTGGAGAGCCAGAAGGTTCTCCCTGAGCCTCCTTTTCTCCAGGCTGAACAACCACAGTTTGACCTGATTCAGAGGAACCAACAGATCTGTTTTAGGCTCTGCTAAACAATTCCTGGCTGCTCTTAGTCAGTAAAAGCAATAAAACAAATTAGATATGCCCAGCAGCTCAGCATGGTGAGTTGTGCTAGGAAAGAGCCCGCTCCAGACCCCAATGGCACAAGCACCAGCATCAGATTCTGCCTGGGGAAACCACTGTGAATTCCTCCCTCAGCTTCTGCAGCTGAAAGAAGAACTGACCCGTATTAACCAAATCTTCACAGGGGGCACATTTTTTCTCCAACTGTTTCCAAACAAAAAGCAAACATAAACAGTCAGAAATTATTCCATCTCTACCAATGAGTGGCAGCATGAGAACATCAGCAATGTGTTAAGAGAAAATCTGCCTGGTACACTGAATTACACTTTTCCTGGGGTGAAGCAAGAACCCTTGTGATTGAAAAACTCCCTTTCCAGGCTGAGAAATTGTTTTTATTAAGTATTAAATATATCTATAATATTCCAAAAATGAGTCAGGAAAGCAGTGGTATTAATTCTTCCCCAATGCCTCTGAAATTAAGCCACACTTTGCCTTTTTTTTTTTTTTTTTTTGGAGTGCGTGTACACGCAATATTGCAAACAGATCCCCGTAGCAGAAATGTGCAATGCGTGCTGCGCTGCCCAGTCACTGCCTCTGTCATGCCAGGACCTGCTGCTCCACACCCACGGGCTGCAGGCTGGGCAGGGCTGGGGCGTGGGGGCTGCTCCCCTGCGTGGCCTCCCCTCCACATCCCTGCCAGAGGCGTGGGCAACTGCCCGCGGCCACCAAGTGCGCTCAGAACCGACCGCTGCTGCTGGAGGTCTTGGTGCTAAGTCCCCAAATCATCTCTCACTCAGTTGTGCTCCCAAAAAAAGGAGGAACGGGGCCTCAGTGGCCTAAAGAGCTGCCCATGGAACCAGGGGGACCTGGACGAGAGGGTCTGCAGAAGTGGCATGGGAGAAGTGGCATGACATTCAGGCAGGCTGTGGGGGGCTGAGGCTGGGGCGATGGAAAATCCGCCATGGGAAGGAAACAACACAGCATCTGGTATTTTGAAACACAGCTAAAGTTTTTCTGACTATGAGTCACCAATGGTAGGCTGTGAAATTCCTGATACCCCTCTGGCCCTTGGGGCTGAGCCCTGGGATGAAGCTCAGGAAGGAGACTTGGGAGAGATCCTGGAGTTAGCCAGGGTCCCCAGTGTCACAGCAGAGCCCTGGGGTGGGATCCCACGCCCCAAACACAAGACCAGGAGGGATGCTGCAGCAGTGCCTGCACCAGGAGCCTCCTTGGGAAGCAGCAGCCACATGCAGCGATTCTCAATTCTCTCAGCACCACAAGGTGAGCAGGAGGAGTTTGGCTTCAGCAGACACATACCCTGAGCCAGCCCAGCCTCACGCTGGGCCAGGAAGAGCAGGAGAGTACAGAGTGCCAGGGAGAGAGGCCCAAAGTGGGTGTCTCAGCAGCAGTAGCAGTGCTGCTTGCTGCAGGCTGGGCAACAGCCCTGCAGGGCTCTCTCACCCCAGCTGAGAGGAATGCCTCAGGCAATAGCCAGGGAGCAGCAGCCCTGGGGGCTGCAGACCCCCGTCCACTGCACCTGCAGCCAAGGACCAGGAAAAGAAACCAAACAGCAATGGAGCAGAGTGTTTTCTTTCTATTACGGGGCCCACAGGACAGCAAGCTGTTGTGTATAAAACTGTCAGTATAGAGACAGTAATGACCCAATGGCCGCAGCTGCTCTGGGAGCCCTTTGCAGAGCAAGCTGTGTGCAGGGCCAGCATGGTGTGGGCAGGCAGGAGCCAGGCAGGGGCTGCTGTGACCAGTGGCAGGGCCCCGAGGGGCTGGGGGAGCCCATGCGCAGCATCCCTGGGCTGAGGGCACATTTCCTTCAGTGGGATCCCCTGGGCCTGCACCTCCTCCAGTGGCAGGGCCCTGAAAAGAGCAAGCCATCAAGAGCATCTCCAGGGGCACAGCCTGAGCAGCAATGTGAGCAGGCAAAACAAAGGTTTTGTTCAGCCATGGCCCTTTCGTGAAGAGAAACATTTACAATCAATGCAGTCCATTAGTACAGTTGGGAGTACACACTGGGGGTACAGCTAAGGCCATGATGTCACAGCAGGCTCTGAGGTCAAAGCAGGCTCTGAGGTCACAGCAGTGCTCTGAGGTCACAGCAGGCTCTGAAGTCACAGAGGCCCCAGAGCCCCGTGGTTGCACAGCACAACAATGACCGAGCAGTTGGTCCTTGACCACGACTGCAGCGGCAGCATCGGCGGCAGCAGCAGCGGTGCTGACATTTCGAACAGTGCTATCAGGACAGTGGTTGCAGCAAGAGCAGCAGGACTGGCAGAGGGCGAGGCACCATGGCCCTTGCTCTGCGCCTGCCCATCCTGCTCCTCCGGGCTGTGGCCCTGTCTGCCAGGTCTGCCCAGGCTGCTCCATTGCAAGCACAGGAAGCAGGTGAGCCAGCGGCCTGGGTCCCCTTTCCTGGGACAGTGTTCCCTTCTCACCAAGAAGCCTTGGGGATGGTTTTGCCCAGGGCTTTAGGGAGGGCTTCCTCTGGGAGGGAGAGAGCCCCAGAGGCCCTGGGCTGCACTGGCCACCCCTGCAGGGATGTTGCACAGGGCCTGCAAAGAGTGTGGTGAGTGAGCAGAGCTACCCCAGAGCTCCCCAGGCCCCTGGGCAGCTTTGGCCCTGTCCATGGACATCGGCCTCCCACGGCCTTCCCTGATGCCCTGGCAGTGCCCAGTTCCCTAAGGGAGAGGGGGATCCCAGCACACATGGAATTGGTTCTCATCTGTGCTCCCTGCTAGACTGGGATCGTTCCTTGCATGATCTGGATGCCCTGTTGGATGACAGCTTGAAACTCTTAGAGAATGTTGAAGGCAAGTTCTCAATACGCCACTCCTGAGGAAATAATCCCCATCAGTGTAGCAAGAGCTCAACTATGTGCCATTTCCCTTACCATGATCGCAAGGCCGAAGGATTCTGGAAACCTTGCTGTTGGGAAGGATGAAACCAGAAAGCCCTCTAAATATGATTGCTTGGACTCTGAGAATGTGAAACCTGTAACTGAGATAGAATTGAAAGTAAGTTTTGATGTTTAAAATGTCCTAGCTACTAGATGCCTGCTAAAACAATCCCCAATGTATGATTCATCCCCCACATGTAACATCCTCGAAGTAGCAAGTATCTGTAACCCCATTGGCACAAGCCTGTTACAGCCCACCTCGAGACCCCTTATCAGGGGGCTGCGAGAGTGGGCCACGCTTCTGTTTCTCTCTCTTGTCTCTGTGTGCTCGTCTCCCTTTGCTCCTCTCTCTCTTTCCTCTTGCAACTTGCTCTTGGAATTTCTTTATCTCTCACTGCGCCCACTTTCCAAGGCCATGCCACAGCTGCGCCTGGCAGCTCCGAGCAAGGCCTGAGTCTAGACAATAAAGCTGTTCTGCTAAGACCCAACTTCAGAGATCTCTCGTCTACATTCATCTACACCGTCCTGGAGTCCTCAGCAGCAGGAGGAGAAAAAAGGTTTTTTTTTTTCTACACCTTGCCCTGTTCCCTTCTGGAGCCCTGAGTGATCCCCTGGATGGCTTTCAAGTGGGAGGACGGAGCATTTAGCTGTCAATGCTCTTCCCGTGTGCAGTGCCAGGGTGTCCTTCTGTGTGCTCTGTGCAGCCACCGAGAAGAGCAGAGAGGGAAGGGGCCTGACCCAGGGTTGTGCCCTAGGGCTGTGCCTTGTGCTGCTCCTTTGCCAGCCCCAGGGACCCTGAGGATCTCCTACAGGAGCTCCATAGGATCTCTTCTGTCCTGCCTTTCTTTGCAGCCAAGCCTCTTGGTGAAGGAGATCTGGAAACCCAGCCCACATTCAGGATAGAGCCTCTGGGAGATGTTGAGGGTAGGTCAAGGCCTTTCCCCCTGGCAGAGCTGCCAGCTCCGAGCCCACAGCTCGGCCAAGGGGCATCGCTGCAGTTGCCAGGACAGCGACGTGCCCGTGTGTGCCCTCGCCCTGCCCGATCCCCTCACCGCTCCTGTGCCTCAGTGCTGCCCGTGCACATCAGCAGAGGTGACAGAAGCTTCTGTGCCTGTTGAGTTACAGATGTGTCCACAGGGAGGAATTCTCCAGCTCCTGGGCTTGATACTGCACACAAGCCCATCTCCCATCACAGGGGTAAGTAGTGTGTCCTTGCTGACCCCACAGGCTAAGCACTGGTTCTGTGGCAACCATTCCTGGCAAATGGAAACTCTTTGTTTTAAGGTCCTCCGACAGGGAAATACAGAGCTACAGGACTGAAGAAACCTCAGGAGCCATCTGAAGCCATGCAGCAAATGTTGAAGGAAATGCTGCAGAGACAACCAGGTGGGTGCATGCCCCTGAGCGTTCTCCTGAGGCTCAGCTGCCGGGGCCTTTCTCTGCGCATCTGGAAACGCCATGCCCGGCACAGTGGGAAGGGATCCATGGCAGCCTGGCTGCCCCACTGCTGCTTTCCCACCCCGCAGGGCTGTTTCCCAGCCTGGCCTGGCTGCAGCTTCTCCCCAGGCTCTGCAGGAAGGCATTTGGCATCAGCTGACAGGGAGCACAAACTGCCCTAGGGGCCATGCACAACCTGAGAGCCATTGCACTTTCCCTGTATCCCAGCAGCCCAAGTGGGGCACCTCTTTGGATGAGGGAGGGCTCTGGTCCACCCCAAGAATCTAGGTGTTTTCTTGGTCCTTATAAATGTGTTTGATGGTTCCATCTGATCCAAGTCTCTCTTTCTCCAGAAATGAACGAAGAAACTGTGGTGACAACCGAGTTTTCTAGAGGAAGCAGTGGCTCAAAGCCAGCCTCTGCTGCAGGAAGGGAGGCTATGCCAGGCACAGTCACTGGAGGTAATTGCTGTGCCTCTGGGCCTCTGGCCCTGCTGAGGCTTGAGCTGCCATCTCTGCAGCTTGGCAGTGTGGGCACAGCCCAGACAAGAGCAGCACAGCCCAGAGGAATTATCCCCACTAGGCTCAGGGCTTTCGTGTACTGAGCAGTCCTGCTGGGCTCCTTCTGTGGGAGACACGACCCAAAACCTGGGAGGGCTGCAAGGGGTGCCGATGGTGGGGAAATGGCAGTGGGGCAGAGACAGGCTCCAGAGTGTCCTGAGAGTACCTGTCTGTGTCCCCTTAGGCTGGGGGAGCTGTCCCAGGGGAAAGGGGGATGCGGGGAAACGAAAAGGTTGGAAGGGAAGGAGGGATGGTTGTGGCACTGCCATCTGCAGTTTTCCCCCAGGCGTCAGGTAGGGTCATTGTGTACCAGTGAGAGAGCACCAGGGGCCCAGGGCTGCTCCAGCCACCCCTGCAGGGATGTTGCACAGGACCTGCAAAGAGTGGGGAGAGTGAGCAGAGCCAGCCCAGAGCTCCCCAGGCCCCTGGGCAGCTTTGGCCCTGTCCATTGACATCTGCCTCCCACGGCCTTCCCGACCCCCTGGCAGTGCCCAGTTCCCTAAGGCAGAGGGGGATCCCAGCCCACATGGAAATGGTTCTCATCTGTGCTCCCTTCTAGATTGGGATCGTACCTTGCATTTTCTGGAAACCATGATGAATGCCATCATGAAACTCTTGGAGAATGCTGAAGGCAAGTTTTCATTGTGCCTTTCCTGTCAGAATAATCCCTGTCAGTGTGGCAAGAGCTCACCCATGTGCCATTTCCCTTACCATGATCTCAAGGCTGAAGGATTCTGGAAATCTTGCCCTGCTCCCTTCTGGAGCCCTGAGTGATCCCCAGGATGGCTGGCAGTGGGAGGAAGGAGCATTTAGCTGTCACTGCTCTTCCCGTGTGCAGTGCCAGGGTATCATTCTGTGTGCTCTGTGCAGCCACCGAGAAGAGCAGAGAGGGAAGGGGCCTGGCCCAGGGCTGTGCCCCAGGGCTGTGCCTTGTGCTGCTCCTTTGCCAGCCCCAGGGAGCCTGCGGGTCTCCTGTAGGAGCTCCATAGGATCTCTTCTGTCCTGCCTTTCTTTGCAGCCAAGCCTGTGGGAGAAGGTGATCTGGATTCCCAACCCACAACAAAGACAGAGACTCTGGGAGATGCTGAGGGTAGGTTCAAGCATTTCCCCTCTGAGCTGCCAGCTCAGAGCCCACAGCACAGCCAGGGGGCATTGCTGCATGTGCCAGGACAGAGCCGTGCCCGTGTGTGCCCTTGCCCTGCACGAACCCTTCGCTGCTCCTGTGCCTCAGTGCTGCCCGTGCACATCAGCAGAGGTGACAGAAGCTTCTGTGCCTGTTGAGTTACAGATGTGTCCACAGGGAGGAATTCTCCAGCTCCTAGGCTTGATACTGCACACAAGCCCATCTCCCATCACAGGGGTGAGTAGTGTGTCCCTGCTGACCCCACAGGCTGAGCACTGGTTCTGTGGCAACCGTTCCTGGCAAATGGAAACTCTTTGTTTTAAGGTCCTCCGACAGGGAAATACAGAAGTGCAGGACCAAAGAAACCCCAGAAGCCATCTGAAGCCATGCAGCAAACGTGGAAGGAAATGCTACAGAGACAACCAGGTGGGTGCATGTCCCTGAGCCTTCTCAGCAGCCAGGGACTTTCTCTGCACATCTGGACACGCCGTGCCTGGCACAGTGGGAATGGATCCATGGCAGCCTGGCTGCCCCGCTGCTACTTTCCCTCCCTGCAGGGCTGTTCCCCAGCCTGGCCTGGCTGCAGCTTCTCCCCAGGCTCTGCAGGAAGGCATTTGGCATCAGCTGACAGCTAGCCCAAACTGCCCCATGGATGATGCACACCCTGAGAGCCCCTGCACTTTCCCTGTGTCGCAGCAGCCAAGTGGGGCACCTCTTGTGATGAGGGAGGGCTCTGGCCCAGCCCCCAGAGTTTCTGCCTTTTCCGTATGCTTATCAATGTCTGTGACAAGCATTGCCTCCTGTGGATGCCCACTCGCCCATGTTGAATGTTTCCATCTAATCCAGCTGTGCCTATTCCTTTCTTAAAGTGATGGACCCAAAGTCTGTGAAAAAGGAGGAACTTCCTGGAGGAAGGAGCAGCTTGGTGGCAGCCTCTGCTGCAGAAAGGAAGGAGATGGCAGACACATATCCAGTCACAGATGCAGACAAAGCCAGAGCAGGTAATTGCTGTGCCAGGCTCAGCCCTCTCTGGGGCTGTGTGGCAGCAGCTCTTCCCCCAGCTCCCAGCCTTGCAGGGTCTGGCAGCAGCCAAAGCTGGAGGCGCCTCGGCTTCGAGGCCTGCAGAGCTAGCTGACGGCCCCTGGGAAGTGGTACTGGTGCCCTGAGGTACCTCCCACTGCAGCTGCTCCCGGAGCTGGCCTTGAGCGCTCAGAAGTCCAAGGCACAGGAGCAGCCCCGAGCGGGAGCCCTGCCGCGAGCCCAGGGCCAGAGCCCGCCCTGGCTCCCGGCTGGGCAGAGGCTGCACTGGGTCCTGACAGGGCCTGACTCCGTCTACTCGGGCTGGCGGAACTGTCCTATTAGGAGGACAGGTGCAATGAGGGAACGTTTTGGCTTAGCCTGCTGCAGATTTTTTCGGTGCTTTAGGGAGGGTTTCTTCTGTGGAAATGAGAGACTCCCAGGGGCCCTGGGCTGCTCCGGCCACCCCTGCAAGGATGTTGCAACAGGGCCTGCAAAGAGTGGGGAGAGTGAGCAGAGCCAGCCCAGAGCTTCCCAGTCCTCTGGGCAGGTTTGGCCCTTTCCATGGACATCGGCCTCCCATGGCCTTCCCTGAGCCCCTGGCAGTGCCCACTTCCCTACAGCAGAGGGGGATCCCAGCAGACATGGAAATGTTTCTCATCTGTGCTCCCTTCTAGTTTGGGAACGTGACATGGATTATCTGGAAATGATGGCATATGGTGGTTTGAAGGCAGTGCCAGAGGCTGAAGGCAAGTCTGCAATGCATTCTTATGACAGATTTGTAAGTTTCAGTTTAAGAAGAGCTCACCCATACGCCACTTCCCTTAACATGATCTCAAGGCTGAAGTGTTTTGAAAACCTTGCCCTGCTCCCTTCTGGAGCCCTGAGTGATCCCCTGGGTGGCTGGCAGTGGGAGGAAGGAGCATTTAGCTGTCAATGCTCTTCCCATGAGCAGTGTCAGGGTGTCATTCTGTGTGCTCTGTGCAGCCACGAAGAAGAGCAGAGAGGGAAAGGGGCCAGGCCTAGGGCTGTGCCCCAGTGCTGTGACTTGTGCTGCTCCTTTGCCAGCCCCAGGGAGCCTTAGGATCTCTTACAGGAACTCCATGGGATCTCTTCTGTCCTGCCTTTCTTTGCAGCCAAGACTCTTGGTAAAGGAGATCTGGATTACCAACCCACGTTGAGGATGGAGCCTCTGGGAGATACTGAGGGTAGGTCAAGGCCTTTTCCCCTGGCAGGGCTGTCAGCTCAGAGCCCACAGCACAGCCAGGGGGCATCCCTGCTGGTGCCAGGACAGACCCCTGCTTGTGTGTGCCCTCGCCCTGCACGATCCCCTTACACATTTTGCTCAGGCCTGGCGGCTGTTTGGATTGGGAAGGACCCTGGCTCAGCCCCCATGCCTATATATCTCCCTGACCCTTATCCATGACTTTGACAAGCATTAGCTACTGAAGATGCCAGTTCCCTGAATGCGGAACAGTTCCCTCTGATCTAGGAGTGCCTCTTTCTTTCTCAAAGTGACAGACCAGAAGTCTGTGCAGAAGGAGGAAGGAGGAAGCAGTGGCTCGGAGGCAGCCTCTGCTGCTGGAGGGATGGCAATGCCAGACACAAACATAGGCACTGACACAGGCACAGACACAGTGACAGGAGGTAATTGCTGTGCCAGGCTCAGCCCTCTCTGGGGCTCGGTGGCAGCAGCCGAAACCGGTGGCACTTTGGCTTCGAGGCCTGCGGAGCTCGCTGACAGCCCCTGGGAAACAGGACTGGTGGCCCGAGGTGTCTCCCGCTGCAGCTGCTCCTGGAGGTGGCCCTGAGCGTCCAGAGGCCCAAGGCACAGGAGCAGCCTTGAGTGGGAGCCCTGCCGCAAGCCGAGGGCCAGAGCCAGCCCTGGCTCCCGGCTGGGCAGGGGCTGCACTGGGTCCTGACAGGGCCTGACTCCGTCCCCTCGGGCTGGCAGAGCTGTCCCAGGTCAGGGAGTGGCAGGGGTGGCAGTGGCTGCTCAGAGATGACCTTGGTCCGTGTCCCTCAAAGGAGCCACTGCCCAAAGAACTGCGCTGCCCCCGGGCTCTCCTCACGGCTTTCTGGGCTTTATTGGGAGGCACAGACTGTGCCCAGGGGCAGCAGGGTGCCTGCAGGGCCCAGCTCTGGGGGAATCAGAGAACGTCCTGGCCGTGTCCACCGTGCTGCCAGCTCAGCAGTGGGGCACAGCCTGGGCTCACGCTCCCCATTGCTCCCACAGATGCAGCTGGCACCACAGCACGTGTTCCTGATTCCCAGAGGAGCATTGTTAACGGACTCTGTCAGGGAACACACTGCTGGATACAGTTTATGGTAGACCTGCTTTGTTTGGTGCTTATCATTTTGTGCTGCCTTGGAATCTGTTGTTGCTGGAAGAGAAAATGGTTAGTGTTTTGTTCATTTTTCCCTCAAACAGCTTCTTTTGAAAGTCTACTGTAGGCAGGGAACATTCCCAGTGAGGCTCCTGTGGAGTTGAGGATAGTCACTGCTTGTCCAAATAACTGTGCTGAGGGTTCCACTCCTGGCCAGTGCCTTAATTGGGCTCATAATTACTGGGCCTCGTCCTGAGGAGCCTGCTGGGGCTGCAGCCAGTGCTGGCTCCCACGGAGGCTGCCTGGCCAAGAGCAGCCCCAGCAGCAGTGGGCAGAGGCAAAGCAGGGTGGGGAGGAAAAAGAGCGGGCACCAGCTTGGCCTGGCAAGGCAGAGGCGCTCTGGGGCCTGCTCCTGGCCAGGGACCCTGCCCAGAGCCATCCCCTGCTTGCCGGGGCCTCGAGGGGCAGCTGTGCAGCTGGGCCAAGGTGTGCCAGCAGCTCCGGCCGTGCTGGGGAGCCGTGCCAGCTCTGCGCCCTGCTGTGCAGGAGGGACCCTGTGTGCCACCTCCAACTGGAGCCTCAGACACTCCTCTCTCCACAGTTGTGCCTCTGCAGCTGCACACAACCAGCCAAGGACTTCAGCTGGAGAGTCCTGTCATCCTGGATCCTCAAGCCAGTTTTCAACATTCCTGCCACAGCGGACTTACCCGTTTGTTGTTGTGGATGTGCAGCCACCAACTAGAACAGGACGCTGGGTCCCTGAAGGTTGTGGTGATAGTGTCAGGCCAGGAGTGAAGGTGAGCCCCTCCTACACAGGATGGGCTTGAGCAACACCTTTGGGCTTGAGCTCTGGTGCCTGTGTGGTACCACCAGCACTGGCAGAGCTCCTTGTTTGGGCACAGCCAGGGCTGCAGCCAGCTCCTGAGACCATCTACTATGTTCATTTTTTTTTTTTTTTCTCAATATTTCCGAATATTTTTCATAGAAAGAATTCCCTGAATATTTGTTCCATTTTCCCACAATAGTTACATGTTTCTCAAAGTAGTTTTAGGGTTCTGGACAACTTAGACTATTTTTACACTTCCAAAATAAAAAAATTAAAATTGCATTTGATTAGTAATCCTTATTCTAGGAAGAACTAAGACACCCTAAGACACCCAGCCAACTGGAGAGGCTCTTTTCACACTGGAGATTTGTACGTAGTCACAAGCAAATCACGTAAAATTTTTCCCCAGGCATTTTCTGGGATTTCTGACATGCTCACCTCTTAGTCCTCAGAGGCAAATTTTGAGCAGAGTGGGAGTCTGCTAAAGTCACTATCTTTGCCTCTGGAAGAACTCCCTCAGTTCCAGGGCAGGGAGGTCCTCTCAGTTCCCTACTGCCCTGCAGGAAAACCATTTCACAGAGCCGTTTAATGTTGAAAATGGCCCTATCTATGTATCTAAGAAGCTTGTTTAAATGCAGGAGCCCACCAGAGCACCCCTCCAGGACATCTCTTTCTCCCCACTCCTCTCCCTCCAAAGGTGCCAAACAACACCTTTGACAGTTCTTTTCTTCAGAAGCTGAACAGTACCATTTTATTTGTGGGAGGGGAAAAAAACAGAAAACAAAAGTGAATGTTCTATTATCAACATCACAATGAGCTGCAATTGTGTTAAATGACATCAACAACTCAGACTGTGGAGTTACTCCTCAGGGTACAAAACTGGCTTTGCTATCCCTAAAACCTACAGATGTGCTACAGTCTTTTAAAATCAGTTTGATGTAGCCTTAACTTTGGAGTCAAGCACAGCAAAAATCAAAAATAGGTGCCTGAATTGTTTTCTCTGGTGTGCAAATACTGATGGGCGTTGCAGTAATTACTGGAGATTCAGGACAGGACAGGAGCCCAGTGCCCTCACAGCCACCCTGCTGCCAGAGAGCAGCCCCAGCCCTGAGCTGCTGTTCCAGAAACACAAAGACAGGGAATGCAGTCTGGCATCCAAGGGGAAACAGAAGTCAGCTTTTCGGTGCTCCATCCCTCTGCCTTAATATCCTTGCATATTATTTTTGCTTTAAAATCCCACAAAGTTTATGTCCTTTTTGACTTGGATGTAAAAGAAGAACTCAGTGTGATCCCTGGGATGGGAAAGGGAAAAGCAATGATGTTGTTCCTACAAAGGACAAACACGAGGTTTCTGCTGATGAAATTGGGATGCGAGGGGCTGCGAGGTTCAGATTTCCTCCCAGAGTTTCATGTCATCCATTCAGACAGAGTCAAACTATTTATTTAATGAAAACCAAACCTGGCCCTTTCATAAAAACCTGGTTTCAGTTGTGACCAAGGTAAATGCAGACATGGAACAGAAAACACTGTTGGAGTTGGACTCAGCTGTATGGCCAAATCACCTGAAAGCAAAGCCCTCACAGTTACTGCAGGCACTTGGAAATGTGTCTGTTAACTTAGAAATGAATAATGAAAAATGTCTCTTTTCCTAAACGAAAGTTACATTGTAGTATAAGAGCAGATGTCAAAAACGATTTCAAGGACTTGGTAAAAAAAACACAAAGCAAGCAACTTTGGAAAACTGCAGTGCTCTCCCTGACTTTGGCAGAGCTGCTCCAGCCCCCCTAACAAACATGACATACGTGTGTAGTCACTTTGCTTTAATTTGGGAGTGCAGTCCCTGCATGTCCTGAGCAGGGAATCTCTTCCCAGGGCTGGAGTGCAACTGGCAGCAAAGGGCCAGCTCTGCTGAGGGGGAATGGAAGGCCAGATGGGAAGGGAAATATATCCTGAGGAATAAAGTGTGAGGCACAGCCAAGTGCAGGGGACACGTGCGGGCTCTGGGCAGCCCCAGCTCAGCTCATCCTCATCCTACAGGGACACTGGGGTCTGGGGCAGGAGCCAGGACAGTCCCATGGAGAGCCAAGGGTGGGATCCTCAGCAAATGTGTCAGGGCAGCCTTGCTTGGGCTTTACGGAGTGTCCACTTTACACTGCTGAGATACTGGCTCATTTCTTAGAGTGTTTAAACCACAAGACTGAGTTCAAGGTTCATGTGCAATTTTATTAGAGCACAGACTTGCAGCCAACTCTTTATCTGGTGTCTGGCCTAAGTGCTGATAAAGACTTGGCTGAAGTTGATGTAATCTGCCATTAATAAATGCAATTTATGACAGTCTCAGGCAAAGACACGACCACTACTGGCTTCATTAATGGTGTGCTCAGCATTGGCCAGGATTTTGGTTTGGACAGAGACAAGACTCAATTCATTTCTTGTCCCTAAATGCCTGAGATTTAGGTCAGGCCCAAGGCAAAAGATGGTGTAAATCTAAAGGCTCCATGTCAGAACTGCCAGGCTTTGCTAATATGAGCTCAGTTATTTTAACACAACCCAATACTGCACGTTATAATCCCAGCACCACTTCTAAAGCAAACTGGCTGCAGTAACCACACTCCAGCCCCGTGACAGGCCCTGAACGTGACAAATGTATGTGAGCTTCACCCTGCTCACCAGGAGTAGCTTTGAGGTGCAGCAGGACAGAGCACAGCTCATAAACACCTTCTCAAGACTGCAGGCATCAAGATCAGACAGACAAAACCTCTCAAAACCTCTCTCAAAACATCTCAAAACCACCAGGCAGTGGAGGACCCTGCATGCTCCCCCCTCACCCTTGTGCTGCTTCTTTGCCCAAAGCCCAGCTTCAGCTGGGGGGTCTGTGGTGAGCACCCCACTGCAAACTCTGCAAGGACAAACATCTGCCAGCTACAAAAAATAAATATACAGGAGTAACTCTGGCTTCCATTCATGCCTGATCTGGACAGAATTAATTCAAGGAAATCAGTTTATTTGGCAGATTCTGGTATATTTAAAAACAGTATAATATAAAGGTGAGGCCCTGGCACAGGGTGCCCAGAGCAGCTGTGGCTGCCCCTGCATCCCCTGGCAGTGTCCCAGGCCAGGTTGGACACTGGGGCTTGGAGCAGCCTGGGACAGTGGAAGGTGCCCCTACCAATGGCTCTGGATGGAATTTAAGTCCCTTCCAACCCAAACTATTCTGGGATTGTTATTCTATGACACATTGCCTATAACAGATATTAAATTTACACTTACAATTACTGCAGTGTGTACAAACCTGATCCTTATGGAAGCTCTGCATATTTAAAAGAACCTATATTTAAATATACATACACTTTATAGTTCCAATTCATTCTTTGCAAAATTCCACGGCCCTATTTGGAAGCCAAGGCACAATTTTTTTCAAGATCTGTGATGAACGAGATCCAGACCTGGGACTGTTTCACAAAGTATCATCCACACCAAAATACTCATCCAAAGAAAAATTCCAAGAACAATTACGAGGATTCTAAATATCAAATACCTAGTTCTGCTTCTTTTAAAGCAAAAGAAATTTATAAATGCACGGGTAAAACACTTAAAAATGTATGTCAAAAGATATTAAAAGTCAGACACCTACAATAATTTCAGAAATAATACTAAATTACTGATTTTTTTGTTTATCTTTTCAGTGTCTAAACAATACCACTGTGATTTAGTGCTGAAGGATCCTAATGCATTTCCTCATCTTAACTTGGAATTTAATCATCAGAGTTTAAATTCTCTAGAACCTGACCTCCCCTGGGCCCAGCTCCAGGCATTCCCTGGGTGCTGTCCCTGTCCCAGAGCAGAGATGGGAGCTGCAGTCCCTGGGGAGCTCTGACCTCAGTCTTCCCTGCCCCAGCTGCCCCTCGTGTGGTTTCCCATCCTGACCCTGCCCCAGCTGAACACACTGTCATAGTTTTAATTTCAAACCAGGCAGAAACACCAATTAATGTAGTGGTTTCACGTTCACTAAATTTTGGTCTTGGTACTTACTCTTTTTGTGGGAGAGAGACTAGGAGAAAAACAAAGCAGACTCAACCTTAAAATTAACATACACTAAAAAAATAGAAAAAAAAAAAAGTTGGGAAAAAAAACCTAAAATGGAATGAAACTTCAAAAACCCTTTTCCCTCCCCTTGCAAACTGCTCATTTTCTTACAAAACAACAGAAAGAGACAAAACTTGTAATTTTCAGTCAGTTTCACTATCTGACAATATTCTTTCATCAATTCATTAGGAGAAGAGTATCTTTTAGAGTCATGGATCCCACTGGCAACTTAGAACAGTTCTCTTGTGGGTTTTAAACTGTCACAAAAACAACTGCCTGGAGAAATCTGCCTTTGTGACCCTCACAGGAGCAGTTTCCCAAGCTGCTTATGGGTCGTGGGTCTTAGACTTTTGCATACTGGGGTGTCACCTTTTAAACATGAGTAACTCCAAAGCAAAGGATTCTTCACCTCAAGGTACAGAGATATCTTCTCACTTCTTCACTGCCGCAGGGGGCTTCTCATCTTTATCTCTGTTCAAGCATCTTATAGGATATTACATAGTTCATCACAAACACCTTTGCTTAAATCTACACACAATTTAAAACAATCATCTCCCCAAATGCATATCTTTCCCATGATTTAAAAGAATGACCTAAATAGAGAGTTCATTTCCATGGCTCAAGTAAGAATAGAGCAACCAACTCTTCAACCCTCTGTCCCAATAGTCTTTTCACTCTTGCTTTACTGACTCCATCCTGTTCTTTATGTTCACTCTGTTTTTCCTTACTCTCTCAGAGAAGGGCTAAGCTCTGGAAGCTTCATGTTGCTAAGAAAGAGTTAAATCTGCTTGGAGTTTTTGTCTCTCACTCTCTGTAGCTCATGGTGTTAGATGTTCAAGGCCGAGCTGATGAGGGAGGAAGAACTCACAGAAACATCAGAGATTGGAGCACTCAAGCAGTCCAGAATCACAAAAAAAAACCCCAGGCAGGACCATAAATGCCTTCTCAGCCCACCCCTCGGTGTAAATTGGGGTGGCCTTGGCCCAAATTTTTTTGGAAAAAAAGAGAGTCAGAGACTTGCTCTTTTTTATGTTTCTTTATTATCAAGCTTGGCCCTGACGGAGCTTGCTTGCTCCCTTGGCAACGCGGAGGAGGAGGTACACATGGCTTCACTCCATAGCAAAGCTGGGACTCCCACACCCCTTGCAGGCTTTTTCCCCTTGCTGGGGAGTCCATTTTGCTTCGCTGTACAGGGGTCATCCAGTGATGGGGGACTCCTTCTCAGGTCACGGCGACTAAATAAAGCTGCTTCGGCAGACCCCCATACTTCTTGCACTAGTCTAAAGTGCAACGTCAGTCCTGAATTCTGCTTTGGTTCCCTGCTTTTCAGAGTCTCTTGTTCTTGAGTCGTACCCAGAATTCCGGTGTTTTTTTATTTGCATATTCAGACACTATCAGGCGAATGGGAGCAGAGATAGAGGCAATAAGGTGAATTCTTAATTAACAAACAAGTAAATACAGTGATGAATTAATATTAAAACAGGAATAAGGCAAATTCTTTATACAGAACTAGCATTAATAATCTTAATGGAATTACTTAACAATTAAGTAACTAAAACATAGATCATTTGAATAGAACTTGTTTATAACAACTCCCCCCTCTATTTCTTTGATCGAGCTTTAGCTTGCATCAATTTGTTACCTCTTCTTGAAAATAATTTTTTCTATATTTTTGGAACTTCTCATATATTTCTTTGGCATTCCCATGTTTGGTTTCTTGGCTTTCTATCACCATCATTTTGGTTTGTTTTTGATGGTTGCTTTAGGGATCTGAATACTGGCTTGGACTGTGGAGGTGATTGTTCGAATTAGATATGGGATTAGACAGGGTAAAAACATTAACCCGGTGATTGAACAAATTATCATAAACCCAGCTTTCTTCCACCAATCCCCCTTAAATGACCAAAAACTCTTCCACCAGTTGGTGTCCATTAAAGGAGTCCACTCTTGATTTCCCACATAGGCTAGCTTTCTGATTTCTTTTAAAATGTTTTTAATTACTGCACTTTTATCATCAATTTCTAAACACCATTCAGAAAATTTAAATTTACCCCAGATTCCTCCTTCATCTGCTAAAAGGTAGTCTACATCAAGACATATTTGGTACATTACAGCTCTTGTTTGTGTTAGTTGCTTGCTGATGTGGTCGAATGCGAGAGCTGTTCTGTTAGATACCATTTCTAGGACAGCCTGAAGCCTAATGATCCTATTTAACATGTAGATTGGAGTGCGATACCCCCAGGACCCATCCTGTGCCCATGTAGCTGGTCCATAGGTTTTAATGATTTCTTCTGGGGTCCTTAGTTTTCCTTTCCATTTTGGGTCTACACCGATTATTAGAGTATCTCTTTTCTTTCGTTCGACTTTTCCCAGATTATCATATACTGGGACTCCTAGGTGTGCTCCTAATCTCTTGGGTAATAGGAAGAAAAATGGCTTTATGATCCCTATTGTACAGCATCCTGACCAATCCCCAGGCAATTTTGTATAAGCAGTATCTCCCCAGATCCAGAACAGGTGATTTGGAGCTTCCCAGTAATCTTCCCTAGTTTCAAAAGGCTGTTGCCAAAATCGAGACAGTTCTTTTATCCCCCAAAAAAGATTTATAGTTTTGTCAATGCATTCATATAATTCATACCTCTCATTATAGATACATTTTTCTGTGTTCTCAGTTGACCAGTACTTGTTAGGCCCTTTGGGAATCCATTTAGCACTTGAGTTTATCACTATTATATACCTCTTACACATTAATTTTCCTACATGGGTTTGATACCTGGTTCCTGTCCTCATGATACATTCTTCCCCAATGATTTTAGATTTGAGATCCCACTTCTCTCTTCCTCTTGTTCTTAGACTTCGTGTATTCTGTTCAGTTTGCTTCCATTTTAGAATTTCTAGAGGGCTTAAACTAATTCCCTCTCAAGGCCATATTTCGGACATTTGTGTACCTCCACATATCCAGCACTCAGTTAAATTTAATTCTCGACTGATCCTTTCTACTAAGTCAATGAACAGGTTTTTTCCTGATGGGATAACTAGGCCTTTTTCAAATTTTGTTGTCAACACTTTTATTATATCTCTCAATCCTTTGTGATCTGGTTCAAAGCATAACCAAGTATCTCCAATAGGACATTCCCCAAACAGGCACTGTGTATAACTAGCTGTGTTTTTTGTGGTCCAATAAACTTTTCCATCCTCTTGGCAAGCATTCAACTGGGAGTGGACAAAGCAGTTTGGGTTCACGTAACTATGGAGCCTGAATAAGGATCTGAGATCCTCTCCATCGTACACTGGATGGTAGCAGTTAGCACAGGCTTTTGTTTCATAGGTGTGCTTTATGAACATCAGCAGTACGCTACTTCCCAAGAGTTCGGTATGGGCCATCCTTCCTGGATCTCTTGCTCCACCCGGCCTTGCCTCTTGGAGTGGAGAGGTCTCCTGTAGAACCCACTTACATGCTTCCACTTCCCTTCCCTATTAATTTAGTTGCCTTTAGAGAAGGTTCTGTAGGAGATTCACTTTTTTTTTTTTCCCCCTAAAAAAACGTAGACTCTTTTAATTTATCTTATTACTTGAACTTGTTCAAATTGCTACTTATAGAACTTAAAAAACTTTTAAAATTAAGATATAAGAAAAGTTAAACTTATTTAAATCACTACTTATAGAACTTAAACTATATTTAAAATTAATACAAAAAAACCTTTTACTTTTCTAATATATCTATTACTTAAACTTATTTAAATTGCTACTTATAAAACTTAAACAATCCTTAAAAATTAACATTAAAAAACTTCTATTTTTCTAATATATCTATTACTGAAACTTATCTAAATTGCTACTTACAAAACTGACTTAGGTTTACAAAAATTAACCCTTATTTTGCCCCCCACTTTTTTTTAGTCTGTTGTTATGGGAGAAGCAACTGACTGTGAACAGGATACGCAAAGCAATCACACAGGACGAGAAATTTCGCAGGGCAGAGTTGTTCCTCCGAGAGAGCCAAGGCCGAGAACCCTCTGCCTGTTTATTTCTTACTTTTTATACATTTGTGGGTCTGGCTGTAGATTGGCTTCTGGAGTTTTCACTCCTCAGCCGAATGGCCAGACCAGCTGTCAGTTACAATTGTTTTCAGGTTAGAAATATGCAAACAAAGGACAGAGAATGGAAAACAAAGGATTTGTTTATGTTACATGAGTGAGAAAAAGGCAGAAACTGCTCCTAATATTGTACAGTATCTAAAAGGTCTGACTCCATTTTATGAACAAACAAAAGGTTTTAAAAAACTCAGAAAAACTAGGGTTACAACTGACAAAGGTTTTCACAGTCTCTGTTATCTCTTATTTATTTTTAAAAGTTAATTTCAAGTCTTTCCAGTGTGGTGTTACTGTCCACTCAGCTTCATCCGGTGAGGGTGCTGAACTCGGGTTCTCTCCAGGAAGGGGTACTGGCCCTTTAACTCTGGTGATGTGGGTCCTTCCTTTTTCTTTAGTGCGCACTGCTGTGTGAGTTGTTAACAGTACTTGGTAGGGACCTTCAAATTTCGGGGTCAGCTGGGTATTAGTCCACGTTTTGATCAATACCCAATCTCCAGGATTGATATTATGCACATTTGCATCCAAAGGGGAAGTTTGAGGAAGATAGCCTTTCTTTCTGAGATTTTCTAGGGTTTGTCCAATGGTTTTTAGATATTTTCTAGTGATTTCCTCTCCCTCCAGGTAGTCTTTAGAACTATAAGGAGATAACAAAAAGGGAAGCCCAAATAACATTTCATATGGTGACACTCCTAGATCTGCTCGTGGCTGTGTTCTGATTCGTAATAATGCTAGGGGTAAGCTTTTAAGCTAATTTAATTGAGTTTCTGCTATTAGTTTAGTTAGTACATTCTTAATGGTCTTGTTCATCCTTTCTACTCTGCCTGAGCTTTGGGGATGCCATGGGGTGTGTAACCTCCATTTTATCCCTAAGGCTTGTGTTACCCATTGTAGAATTTGTGCAGTGAAATGTGGCCCTCTATCTGAATCAATATTATTTATCAGCCCATGCCGAGGGAGGATATCTTCTAATATGATTTTTGTTACTACTTCTGCTGTTTCCCTTTTTGTAGGGAATGCCTCTACCCAATAGATAAGGTGATCTATGATCACTAGCAAGTGTTTGTAACCTTGAACAGGGGGCATCTCAGTAAATTTGCACGTTCTGGAAGGGCCTTAAGGCTAACTCCCTCCCGCCAGGCTCAGTCTTCCTCATAAGTTTTTGATTTATTTTCTGACATAATATATATCCTTGAGTAACTGCTTTTGCTAATTCGTGTACTCCAATACATAGGTTTTCCCTTAGGAAATAGTCGCATAACCCCTGGGTTCCCCAGTGGGTTAAATTATGTATTTCTGTAAGTATTTTTCAGGCGAGGGCTTTATTCAAGAATTTCTGTCCGTCAGCTGTTAACCATACTCCATGTTCCCCCTGGTGTAATCCTAATTCTTTTATTGCTTTCTGCTCTTTTTCACTAAACATCTGCTCTATCCCTTCTTCTTCTTTTCTTGGTATTTTCTCCAATTTGAGGATTTTTACTGGTTCTCCTGGTTCTAAAGCCGCTTCTCTGGCTGTTTTATCAGCTAACTGGTTTCACCTTATCTTGGGCATATTTTCCTTTTGATGCCCTTTTATGTGGACTACTGTTTTTTGTAAAGATTTTAACGCTGACTTTATTAATTCTGTGTGTATTAAGTTTTTCCCTTTTGAATTTAAATATCCCCGTCCTTCCCAAATATTCCCAAACATTTGCATGATACCAAAGGCATATCTAGAGTCTGTGTAAATGGTCCCTCGGCCATCTTTAAGTAAGTCTAGCCCTCTCTTTAGTGCATATATTTCACAGCACTGCACTGACCAATTACTTGGTAACTTTACCTTCTCTAAGATTTCCATTTTCTCTCCCTCAATCACAGAGTATCCGGATGTTCTTTTCCCTTCCACCACTTGGGATGACCCATCTGTGAACAATACTCTCCCATATGGAAGGGGTGTGTCTTCTAAATCTTCTCTCACTTTTGTCTGCATATCAATGAGTTCTAGGCAATGGTGTTCTATCTCTTCAGTGGGCTCACGAGAGAGAAACTGAGCTGGATTTAAGCTTTTTGATGTTGTTAGTTCTAGATTATCTGTATTTATCAGTATAATTTCATATTTTAGGATTCTAGAATCTGTGAGCCACTTTTGAGCTCTTTGGCTTAAAGTTGTTTTCCAATCACGTGGAGTATGTATCTTTATCTTTCCATGTAATGTTAACTTTTCAGCCCCTTCTATCAAAATAGCTGCAGCTTCGACTGCTTGGAGGCAAGCTGGCCATCCCCTGGCCACTGGATCTAGTAGTTTTGATAGAAATGCCACAGGTTTTTGGTATCCTCCCCATTCTTGTGTTAAAACTCCATACGCTATCCCTTCCTCAGTGTTGACAAACAGATCAAACTCCTTTTTAAGATCTGGTAAGCTTAAAACTGGTGCTGAGGATAATTCTCTTTTAGATCTTGTAGCTGCTTCTCATCACTCTCTGTCCAATTCATTGGTTCCTGGTCTATTAATTTATCCTAAAGAAATTTGACCCCTTGAGTGTACTTATCTATCCAGTGCTTGCAGTATCCGAACAGGCCTAGAAATTTCCTTACGTCTCTCTTAGTTTTTGGAGGTGATATAGATACTATTCCTGAAATTCTTGCAGGGATTAACCTTTTGCTCCCCTTTCCGATTATGTCCTAAGTAAGTGACCTCAGTTTCTACAAACTGTAGTTTACTTTGAGATACTTTTAACTCCCTTTCTCCAAAAAAGTTTAAAATTGTATGCTTACATCTTTAATTTCTTTCTCTGTCTCCACTGATATTAATAAATAAACCACGTATTGCAAAATTTGAGCTCCTTTGGGACTAAACTGTTCTAATAATGTCTCTAGGGCCTGTCCGAAGATATTTGGCGATTCCGTATATCACTGTGGTAACCGCGTCCACCTTAGCTGTTGTTTTCTTCCCCTGTCTGGATGTTCCCATTCAAAGGCAAACCAATCCCCACACTCTTCTGCTAGGGGACATGCACAAAAAGCATCCTTTAAGTCTATTGCTGTGTACCAGGTATGCTCTCTTGGAATTTTACTCAGCAAGGGATAGGGGTTAGGTACTACTGGGTGTCAAGCAATAGTTCTTTTATTTATTTCTCTCAAATCCTGGACTAATGTAAACTTTCCCTCATCTTTCTTTATGGCTAATATAGGGGTGTTATGAGGGGACATACAGGGTTCTAGGATATTTTTTTTTTAAAGATGCTCAATTACTGAAACTAGCCCTTTCTTTCCTTCTGGTGACATTGGGTATTGCTTGACTCTGATGGCAGGGGTATCCTTTTCCATTTCTATCTTAATGGGAGGGATATCTAAACACCCATATTTTCCCTCTGTAGCCCACACTTCTGGATTTATTTCTTGTACATCCCCTTGGGTCAGTTTCATGATATGAAACCATTTTTCCATCTTTTGGGATAACTCCTACCCCGAGCTGCACTTGTAAGTCTCTGCCTAGTAAATTGGTTTCTGTATGTGGTAAATAAAGAAAATCAGCTACACAATATTTGAGTTCCCTTTAATCTCTACTCCTTCAATTATGCTTGAAAGGGCCTCCCTTCAGCCCCTAACACTTCACAAGTTTTTGTCTCAATTTTTACCCCTGTTGGTAATTTCCTTAAACTCGACCTATCAGCCCCTGTGTCCACTAAGAATTCATATTCTTCACTTTGGGGTCCCACATCAAAATTTACTAGAGGCTCATCTTCTTGTTCCATTGGGTCCCCTATTTTATAGAGCCTCTGACACCCCTAATCCTCCTCTTTCAGCACCCTCTCCAGGGCATCTTGCTCCCTTGCAATAGCTTCATCAAGTGATAATTTCTTACAGTCCCTTTTTAAATGCCCTATTTCACCACAGTAATAACAAGTTCCATTCTCTCCTGGGTTACTTCTTTTCAAATTTACCCACGGTGGTACTATGGGTGACTTTGGTTCTTTAAATGAGGGTCTTGGTCCTCCCTCACTAGATTTCAAGGAGGAGTTTCTCTGGTTTTCTGCTACTCCAGTACTTTCTCTTGCTACAGCTACCATAATGCGAGCTTTGGCTTTAGCTTTTTCTTCTTCTCTCCTCAGGTAAACTTTTAAGGCTTCTTTTAATAATTCATTAATACTTTTCTCCTGCCAGTCTTCAATTTTTTCTAATTTTCTCTGTATATCGGGCCATGACTTTGTTACAAACTGCACTTTTAGAATTACTTGTCCCTCAGGACTATCAGGGTCTATGCTTGAATATAATTGAAAATTTCTTTTTAATCTATTTAGCCAAGTGGCAGGAATCTCATCTTTTTCTTGGGACCCATCAAAAGCTAATTTAGTATTATTCCCTCTGGGGACAGATTCTCTTATGCCTCTTACTATCAAGGACCTATAGTCTCTCATATTTTGTCTTTCTTCTTCTCTATTTGGGTCCCACCCCAGGTCAGCTATCGGTAATTTATGATCTCCAGATCGCCCCAACCTATTTTCCCTTTCCCAGATTCTGATGCTTGCTGTTCTGATCATTCGTATTTCCTCAGGGGAGGACAAGATGTTTAATACAGAATTTAACTCTCCCCGTGTATAAACATTGGGTTCAAGACATTGGTCTATGTGGCAATACCCATGGGATCTTCAACTAAATTTCCTAGCTCTTTCTTAAATCCTCTTACTTCAGAGGCTGTTAATGGGGCATTTACAAATCCCACTCCTCCAATTACTCCTCCCATAGGCACTTCCCTGAGGGGAAAAAGTCTTTCTGGCTTTAAGGCTTTTGACCTGGTGTTACAATAGGGTCCTTCACTTACATTATTAACTGATAACACTGTCTGGGTTAGGAATTCCTGGGGGTTTCCAGGAGAATGGGATGATCACGGGAGTCTGTAAGGGTTTTGGTTAACTCCCAGTTAGGGGGTGGCAGGGGAATTACTGTAGGTGAGGGAGAGGTAGTAAAATCTGTAGGAGGAGAAGCAGAGGATGGTACTGTGGGAGGAAGCGGGGCTAGGGAAGAGGTTGTGTTTTGGGAAACTGAAGGGGTTATAGCTGGGGCTAAAGAACTTTGACTATTGGAAGAAGGTGGCAAAGGGGCTGTTGGGAGAGAAGGGGGAGAAGGTACTAAGGACTGGGGGGGAGAAGTGTTAAGGAGGGGTGATGATGGAACCACTGGGGGAAGAGGAGGAGAGGGTTCTGAAGGAGTTTGAGTTTGACTCGGGGAAGTTAGTCAGGAAACTGGGACAGGATTTTGAGGGACTTGGGGCACTTGTGGGTAAATTGGAGGGGGTAAATGGTCTAGAGGGTCCCATCTTTGATTAGTTTCTTTTCTTTCTTCTTTCTCTTCCTTTCTTTCACACTTTTCGTTTTCTTTTAATTTGTACACCTTTATATTCTCTTTACTCGTGGCTCTCTTTTGCCAACAAGCAGCATAGGCTAATTGATTTATATCTGGATCTTCGTGAGTTCTTAGGTACTGATTTCACTGATAGCACATCCACTCATCATGTGTTCCAAACCATGGCCACTCTCCTGGTAATTTTCATTTTGGCCAGACTTCTGTGCAATAAAACACCATTTTAACTTGATCTAGTCCTTTCGTGGCTTCTAAAGAATCCCATTTAGCTAAAAGTTGTTCTAAAGGACTACCAGGTGGAATACTCTTCCCTCTGTTATTTTCCTTTTGGGATTTCTTCTTCTTACTAGTACATTGTCACATTTTCTTTAGACTGAAAATTAAAATTTCAAAGGTGCCTTCAACTGACGGGCAACACAGGTTTTTTAAGCAAAAAAAATTCTTCGGCTTTTCTCACTCTACTTCAAATCTCTTGACTTAATTCCTGAACACTTCAACATAAAACTTCTAAACTTTATGCTTTTCTACTCTTTCCTACCTGTTTGCTTTTATTCAGGGAACAAACTCTCCCTTTCTACTCACTTTCCCCAACCTTCTTCACTTTCTTGGATGCTCACACTTTACTCACACCAGGGGCTCAGACTCTCTTCTGACCCCTTTGAGGTGAGTCCTAATGACCTCACCTCCTATGTACCCCCATGCCTTGCCTCACCCCTGAGACTCTAGACATGCTTTGTGGCGCACGACAGGGTCCCAATACTGGCATCCTCTTCTGGGCCTCAGGGCCTTCCCGCGCCTTAGCCCCCGCTGGGGCGGACACCTTCAGTCCAAACCCCGGACTAGACTGCCCTGTCACTAGTACCGTTCCCCTCTTCACTTTTTGAAACAGCGGTAAGAGGTCAAGACTCTGCACGGGTTACCTGGGGGGGTATCCCTTCCTTGTTTCCAAGGTTCAACCCGAGCAGGGTCCTACCCCTTTGCCTTCCACCAGGACTGGCTTGACTACTTCTCCCCAGCAAAGCAGCCTCGGCAAGAGGGATGAGTGCATGTGAGCAGGATACCCGCCTTTCCTCCAAGCTGACTCTCCACCCCGGTGTCCTTGGGCTATGGGTTTACGGCATCCTCCCTTAGACCATGGCAGCACACCGTCTCCGGTGCGTCTGGCTCAGTCCTGGGAAGCAGGGACTCTCATGAGCTCTCAGCACCCACAGTGTCTGGGGACACCCCGTCAACCCTGGTACGGTTTTCCCACCCCTCCAGGGATTCTAACTCCTCCTAGGCTACTCTAGCCCTTAAGGGGGGGGACCTGCCCCTAATGCATACCACTCACACTCTGTTTTCCCCTGCACGTCCAGGGGAGGGGTCCTTCTGCCTCTAAGGAGATGCCTCACTCACTAGTTTCTTTCGCTTCCCCCTTTTCCCGGCGCCCTTGTGGGGGTCCGATACCGTGGTACCGAGGGGTCCATACTCAGTTACGGGGGTCCAAGCTGCTGGCCCCCGCCTCACTCACACTCCCACTCGCACGTCTCCTTACCCGCTGTCGGAATGCTCACCCTCTGGCGCTCCTCCTCGTTGCCGGTCCCAGGCTGCTCCCTCTTGGCCAGCTGTCCCGGAGGTCCGAACGGCGAGCGGCTGTCCCATCTTCAGTCCTTCTTCAGGCGTGGGCAGATCTCGGACGAGTCCCCAAATGTTATGGAGAAAAAAAATCAAGGCCAGGAGACTTGCTCCTTTTTATGCCTTTATGAGAAAGCCTAGCTCTGGGGGAGAGCTTGAGGAGCTGCACATGCTCCCTGCTTACTCCCTTGGCAACACAGAGGAGGAGGTACAAACAGCTTCGCTTCAAAGTGAAGCTGGGACTCCCCCCCCTCACACTCTTTCCCTTGCTGGGGAGTAATTTTCAGTTTGTTAAGCAGGAGTCGTCCAGTGATGGGGAACTTCCCCCCAGGTCATGGCGACAAAATAAATCTGCCTCAGCGGACAGTTTTACTTTTGTACCAGTTTAGAGGTCCTATTTCAGTACTGGATTCCACTTTGGTTCTGTGCTTTAAGAGTCCTTTGTTCTTGAGTAGTTCCCAGAATTCCAGTGTTCTTTTTGTTTGCATATTCAGATGCTTTTGGACGAATGGGAGCAGAGATATACAGGTAACAAAGTAAACTCTTAATTAACAAACAGAACTAAATAAGATGATTAATCAATATTAAAACAGGGATAAGGCAAGTTCTTTAAACAGAACAAGCATTAACAACTTTAATGGAATTTTAACAATTAAGTAACTAAAACACAGATCATTTAAATAGAACTCATTTATAACAATCTGACAGATGAGAAATGTAATTCGATGTCTTTATCCACTTTGAGGACATCTGTAGAGAAGTGTTCAAAAGTGAACTGCTAATTCTTGTCAAGAATGAGGCAAGATGGGACCCGTGAGAATTCCACGCCAAACATGACCTTGGTGTTGAGTACTTGCAAAAAATACCAGTACTGTGAATATGCACATAGAAAACATTTGGAAGTTAGTAATAACTGGTTTCCTTTTTCAGCATATCCATGTGATACCTTCAGTAGTTCAGATTTTTTTTTTTTTTTTTTTTTCTGGAACAATGCAGGTGCATCGTGTCCTGGGGTGACTGTGTATCCCCAGTCGTCTGTTGGGTGCAGGGGGGAGGGCAAGTGCAGTTTGTTTTTTCCCCAGGAAAACTCTGCTCATCGAGTGACCTTGAAGCGGGGGAGTTGGAACTCGGCAAGACGAAAGAAGCTCTGTTGTTTCTTTTCCCCTGGCAGTTAGTTAGTTTAGTGCTAGCGTAGTTAGATGCTGTAGAATAACTGAAGCTTTTTTGCCTTTTTTTTCTTTTTCTTTTTTTCCTTTTTTTTTTCCTTTCCTTTTTTTTTTTTTTTTTGCCCTCTCCTCGAAACTGTTCCAACCTCTCCGGACTAAAGACCGGGGGAAGCACCGGGGGCCTCCACAGGGGACCCACCCCACCAAGACCAGCCCTGCACATCTCCTTTTCTCCCAACGCCAGCGGAGACGGAGCGGTGGAGCACAGTGATGATCTTCAAGAGGAGAGACTTTCTTTAAGTTTGTTATCCCTCCGTAAGCGGCACGAAGCTCTTGTCATTGGGTATTGTGCTGGGAGTGCTTTGCCTGTGTAATAAACAGGTTTTTTCCACTTCTCTCTGAGGAAATCTTTTCCCAAACCAGTTGGGGGAGGGGAGGGGGGGGCCCTTGGGAGGATTTCTCCCAAAATCTGCCTGAAACCACCACACATCGATACTCGGAGAATACTCTGGTCTTACAGTCCATGGTTACAGTTCATGGTTTATTTATGCCATAATTGTGGAAAACATAATAGACTCTGAATTTTATTTAAGATAATTAATTAGTTTATCTTCAGATACAGATTTGCTAATGTCTTTCTTAATCATTTTTTGAAGTCTACATTTAGATTAAGCCATAAGTTGGCTTTACAGCTTCTGAGCTTAATACAACAAGTTTTGAGAACTGGGTATTGCCAAAGGGTAAATGTTTTATATTGCCTGCTAAATATGAAAAATTATTTCTGTTCCATTTATTTTACATTACATGTGCTGTAAAAGAGAAGACTATAGTAAAATGTGACAAAGAAGTGCAACTTGAAGAACTATCAAAAACTCTGGTAAATGTTAAATTTTTAATCTCATGGCATTTGTCCTTCATAGGAAATTCCTCTTGCTTTGTCAGTATCTTAAATGCCATAAATAAACACTGTGTAGTCTGCCTTAACATTTCTACTAAACTTTCTAACACACAGTTTCATTTTCAGTGTTTTTCTTGAAGAACTTCTTCATTGTCAATCTTTTTCTTGTCTCCTGTGTTTTGTTTTTTCTTCTTTGCTCTATTTTCATTTTTTCTTGTCTCCCATGTTTTAGGTTTCCTTGTCAAGGTTTTTTGTTATTTCCTTCTTGGTTCATGTCTATTCAAATGCCACTCCCTCTGGATATAAAGTTTTCCCATGTTTTTCTTACTTATAGGAAGGTAATTAGCTCTGGCCTCTGTGAACCCTACTGTACTGTGACACAGACCCACTTTCTGTCACAGAAGTCTAAGCTATATGAAGGACACTCTTAAGAAAAGTTTATTTTCATTATGATTTTATATTTACAAGTCTAACAAGAAAGTGTATCAACTGAAGTTAAGGTAGTGGGAAATCAGGTGTTCATTTTGCCATGTCTGCTTGTTATAATCTGTAAATTGAGTGTCCTGAACTGAGTTTCACTAATTTTCTAAAATGGGCAAAATGGAGGACTTTTACTGAAGAAGGACCTTGAGGCTACTGTAGAAAATTTGCAGAGAGAGAAATGAAAATGCTCTCCAAATCAGAGAGATCTGAGGTAGGGCAATAGTAGCATGTTTTTATAAATAGTGAAGTTACGCATCGTAACTTGTACACAAGTACATAAGAAATAGCACACAGAGCAGGGTGTGAACACCCTGAACTGCTCTGCTGGTAACACTGACAGCAGGAGATCCTCTATCCTCCTGTACAGAGGAGCCTGACTGTTGCCCCCTGCACTCCTAAAGTAGCTGTACTAAAGATGAAGACACAGCCCTGCTGATTGCCTTTCTCTTCTGTTGTATAGAACTGGAATTCTCTGATGTTTATTTAGTCTTTTTACTTAGATGAATGTAAAAGCTTATGAAGTCTGAAGTAATTTTAAATTTTATTTAAAATGATGTCCAAGGAACCTAATTTTAGTAGTTTTGCAGACTAGGTAATTAAACTCACAGCAGGGGGACATGTACAGCATTGGTGGCAGAATTCCCTATCTCACCACTTCCATATTCCACCAGAGATATATAAAGATACAGTCTGGATAATCCATGCCATGGATGTTTGGTTCTTCTGAAAGCCTTGTGCTGTTAGTTCATCTCTGATAATCTCCATGAGTTGTAGTTTACACATGTATCCTCAAAACTCTTCCTTCTCCTTTTACAGAAAGAAATCCATGATTTGAAAGTACAGCTGACTAATACAGCTGAAAAGGAATAAGATTATTTAAACCAGCTTTTAACTCTGAAAACAGATCTTGAACAAAAAGCATACGACCATTTTGAAAATACAGTATTTAATTTTTTTTGGTGTTATATAGAAGTTACTTTAATACACAGCAAAATGAATGATGGTTGGTTTTAATGAGAATTTTGAACCACACAGAACTATATTAATTATATACTTACATTTGTAAATTACATTTTCTCTGTTTGTATGTATTCTGTGGAATACGTAGTTGTTCCATATCTCTTTGGCTTAATTAACAAGAAGAGAAAGTTTTCTGAACTCATTGTTAATCCTGCTTTGAACTGCATCATCTTTACTAATTATATTTATATATAAAAGTTGACTCTGGTTTTCTTTCCTTCTTCTGTCACCTTTTTATTTCACTGTGACTTTGCTGCAAAGCTTATATTTGTAGATAGAGGCCTGGACTTTTTCAGCATAGAGTAACACTTGATAATGGGTATATTTAATTTAAAAGGAGATTTTAAAATGCATCTTATTCCTCTTGGCCATTTGTTTTAAATTAGGTTAAAGAATGAACAACTAACAGTACATCTCAATAAGCTTTCACTAGAGAAAGAACAAATAACACTGGAGAAAAATAGTGTGGCTGCAGAACTCAAGAAACTACAAGAAAAACAAGAGGCAAGTTATAAACTCACAGCTTTTTTTTAAAGGGCAATACTACCTTTTACAAATCAGATGATAAGCTGCAACGTGACATGGTTCTGTGGAGTATCTGAGCAATTTTTTGTGTTTGAATTGGAAAAGAAGTGTATATACACTCGTGAATAAGGCAGGTCAGTGTGTTTGGGATGTGTTTGAATTTTTTAAGAAGTCACTTTGAATTTTATTTCTTTGCTGAGGTGGGTCTTTATTTAGGATAGTAACAAAAAAGAAGAAAATACAAAGCAGTTAGTTGAAAACCTAGAAGAGACAAATGGCCAGCTAAGGCAAGTAAAAACAAATATTAATATCTGGTGTTCTTAAATGAAGTAGACTCAAATAGTTGTGTTCATATGCTCCTTTCTGGGATTTTTTTGATTGATGTTTTTCTAGATTATATAGCTAAACAGAAACTATTCAGTATTGCTGTTGTCCAAGTAGAAATTTTCTCATATTAGAAATACCTATTGCTACAGGAACAATGTTTGCTCTCATTTTGTATTACATAGAAGGAGCTGTCCTGGTTTGCATTAGACCTCTTAGGTGTGAAGGAAATGAAAATGGAAGTTCAAGGCTATGGATTAAATGGGACAAGGCAGAACTGGATAAGGATTACTCTCTGCAGGAGTCTCTGTACCATCAATTCCATAGACAGGCCCTCTCCCATGTTTCATAGCTGCATTAAAATATTCCAGGTTAGGATGTATTTTCCTTAGGTTAGGTGGAACATCTTTTCCCATTTAAAAAAAGTATAGATGGTTCACATATTAACTTACTAGGCATGTGGCTTCATTTTAAGAACATTTTCATTGAGCAGCTTATGAACTTCCCATCAACATTAGCAGCTCTTTTTAGGACATAAAATACGGGTTTATTAGCAGCACTGAAAACAAGTTAAAGGTAATAAGTAAATATTTAGTAATGCTTGTTAATTTGGCCCTTAGAAACAAACTGGAGTCTTTGAAGGAGAAAATGGCAAAGACAAGTGAAGAGATTAAAAGTAAACTGGATGAAAGAGAAGAAAACGTATGTCACATTGTATGTTATGAAAATATGTAACTTGTAGGACAGAATCTAAATGTAAAATGTTGTGATTTTTTCTGCAAAGCTCTGCCTGGGGGATGTGATCTCTGCTACAGATGCTTTCTTCTTTCACAGCTGCTGCTAACTGTGACATTTTGTGTCCACATGCTGAGCCCTGCTATTTTAAGAGATAAACACAATCACTGGGGTGTTTACTCTTTGCTTGGAAGTTTATAGTAAAATTTGGTTTATTTCAGGCAAACAGAAAACCTGCTTTTCTGTTTTTTTTTATATACCCACTGAGTGACAGTTGGGCTCTGGATTAGCTTTTTATATGTAATGTGAGTTTTAGCTTACATTCAAATATTTTTACTTTCTTTTTATAGTTTCAAAGCAACCTGGGGTTTTAGCACTAGAATGGATTTCAAAGTTTTATTGTAAAAATCAAAGATTTACAATTGTAATTTCAGGTTAAGAATATTGAAAATGAAATTTCAAGAAAGGAAAAACAGTGGAAGATTCTAGAAAATAATGGGGAAAAAGTAATTTTTTCATGAATTGTAGGGAACTTCATAAAGTGTATTTTTTAAATTGTGAAGATACTGTGGTTTTTTTTTTTTTTCTTCTTTTTTTTTCTTTTTTTTTCTTTTTTTTTCCTTCTTCTTTCTTAATTCTATAACCACTAAGGAACTGGTTCACTGCTATTAATTAACATCTTGTAGTACTTTATGGCTAAAACTCCGATCATTCTAACATGTCTTGTGTTTCAGTCCCATTGGAATAAACCAGACTGGTGCAAGTGTATGTTTGAGAACGTTGACAGGAATTGCTAACACAGGGAGTCATCTTTAGGACTTACTAATTAATGTTTGAAATATCTCTTTCAGATGAAAAAATTAAAGAAACAGGTGGAAAATAAAACCAAATGCATTGAAGATTTGCAGCAGGAGGTGTGTAAAGATTTTAGAAGTCACAAATACATAAGCACTTGGTATTTTGGGATGACTTTTCAGCCATTTTTGTCTGCTCTGCTCTATTTAGATACAACTATGGAATTTAAAAATTTTCCTTTCTTATACTAACTCTGAGCAAATTAAGGAGTCATCTTTGGAATCACTTGATTTGTTATATTAGCCTTAATTTGAAAAAAGCAGTTACAAACCCAGTATCTTTAATAAACTTCTACTTTTTTCATTTAGTACATAGTATTATTTATGTACTTGCAACAAGGACCTACCTCAGTTACCACTAGTAGAAAAGAACTCTAGCACAAATTGTAGTAACTTCACTGTAAAAATAGGTAACTTGTGTTTTTTGTCATGACATCTTCATGCCTTCTATCAGCAGCATTTTAGCTTTAATTCCCATTCTGCACCTCATTGGTTATTCCCTGTTATTGCTCAGGAGGAACCTTTCTTAAGGTCATGAAGAAACAAATTATTTGATCATTCTTTCATTTGGGGAATTGTTCTGGAACCTGAACTGCACAATGGAGAGTTATTTGCTTGATGAGAAAGCTGGAATTTTGAAGATTCTGACATTTCTGACGCAGTTAAACCATTACAGAATTGTATTAATTTATTAAGGTATGGTGCTAATTTTATTTTGTTTTATTTCAACAGAATAAGATGCTGAAAAAGAAAATTACTGCAGAAAGCAAAAAAACCAGTCTTTATGAAGAGAAGGCAGATTTAAATAACATAATGTAGAAGATGAGGTGAGTGTTTTTAAGTCCTAGTGTAACTAATGATAATATTTGTTAAATACATTCTGAAATGGCTTATGGATCTCAGATACAGATTTTGCAGGAATGAGCTCATAGTTTTTAGAAGATGCTTCCATTTTTAATCATTGGGCACTGCCTATTGGACATTTAAAAGAGATAGACTACACATCACAATTCATTATGTTTCTACTCAGTTCCTTTCTTTTTTTCTTCTTTTGTTGATAATGGACTTAACAAGGTTCAGTAAACTCATAGTAACAGGAAAGCATTTAAAGGACATATATGTATTACTCTCTTTAGGCTGTTCTTTAAATGTATTCTGCAGTCGTAATCCCTCTGATGGGAATATCGTGTCCAGCTTTGGGTACTGCACCTGAAGAAAGAAGTGGACTTTCTTGAGGATATTCATATGAGAAATTTAAAAGGAAAAGCTGCAAACAAAATGCACAGCTGGGAGGAAAATATACCATAAAACCTGTGAAAATCTTATATAGATTTACAAAAGAGGGAAAAAAAATCTCCATCTGTAGTTTGGTTTTTTTCCAAGGAATTCACAGCATTTAGGGTGACTGCTTCCCCATTTTGCTGTTGCCATTGCTTCTTTGAGTATTTCCTAACTCACTTCGGGGCAAGGTTCAATTCTTTATTAAAAAAAAAAAAAAAAAAAAAAAAAAAAAAGCAGCTGAACTTTAAAATAGAAAACACTTTAATCATATACCTGAAAAGTAACAGTGTGTTTCTACTCAAAAATAAGAGGTGAAAAAAATCATGAAGATTTTAATTCCTAAACAAATAACAGCAATTCTGCATTCTCAAAAGGTGAATAAATTGCAGTTAGAGATAGAGGATATGAACAAGCAACATAAGGAAGCAGTTGACATCTATCAAAAAGGCATAGAAACAAGAAAAGTGAATTAAAATAAACTTCATGAAGAGGTGAGAGGTGTTAATTTTTAATGCAAATTAATTTTTAAGTGTTTTTATGAAGCTTTATTAACCAGAGTCCTTGCTCTTACATTTCAGTTTTATTAACATAGATGCCTGTACAGGTGCATGCTGTACAGTGAGCAAAGCTTGAATACATTAGGTGCTTAAGTTGCAGTATTTGAATGTCTTTGGAAATAAGAACCCAGTTAGAAATTCTCCCTTTCAAGATATAGTTAAAGGAAATTCTACTCTTGGTATAAAGTCAGCATAGGTAAGTTATATTATAACTTCTCCCATATTAGTATTTTTCTCCTTACACATTTCTTAATGGTAATGCTAAGAAATGTTAGGGCAGAATGTGTGAAATGGCTTTTTGGTTTGAAGTGAACTGGCTTGCCATGGAATGTACCTTTAATCTTGCCTATTTTAACAATCTGCATAAAAAAATGTCAGATTTGAAAAGGATCTTAAAAGCAAATTATGTCCCAGTGGAACTACATACTTTGCACCCACAGGGGGAAGAAGAAATTAAACTAAGATTTAAAACAATGTATTGTTATATTTATTAATGAAATGCAGTTTATTAATAACAGGTGGAAAAGATGAAGTTGCTTTATGATGAAGTAACAATGATACAGAGAGAAACTGATATCCGCATGCTGATGTCAGCATAAGATAACTGAAATGGTGGCCCTTACAGAAAAGCACAAAGTAAGAGATTTTACTGATTGCTGTGATTTGTAATGTGTTGACACCATGTTAATAATCTTTCCAAACCAGAAAAAGGTCTGAATCTGGGGAAAGGAAGCTGAACACATGCTTGTCTTTCATCATCTAAAATCAAATTACTTAGAAGATTTTGAAAACATGCCTATAGGCAGATAAATTTCATTTATCTAAACTTCTAGGATTTTTTTTTTTTTTTTTTTTTTTTTTTTTATTCAGGCATCCTTTGATACCATCTGAATGCAGAATTTTTCAGTATCAGTTTGGCCTCTTTCTCTGAGGAGATTACTTCGTGACTGTCAGAAGTTTAGCTTGACACATTTTAGTTTACTTTTCTATTACTCTTTTGAGCAATATCTTTAGCAGATACCATTAATAAAAATAGCACAGCTGGCTCTTAGATGCTGAACACATATTGCTGCATAGAAATAAAGCACTCTCCGCCAGTCCACAAAGTAATACTGCATCAAGCATTTTCTGCAGAAGCATCAGTGTTTGTTCCTGGTGCTTTCTGAATCTTCTGAAGAGCCTGTTTTGAAAAAATGACTGATGTTTTAAGACTGGGTAGATCTAGAACTGCAACATTTAGTCACATGGTTTGAGTTTGTTGTTGGTTTGTTGTGGTTTTTTTTTTTTGTTTTTTTTTTTTGTTTTTTTTTTTTTTAACACAGAATGAATATGATAAAATGGTTGAAGAAAAAGATGCAGAGTTAAAAGTATATAAAATTTGACAACAAAAGCAGTTATCATCAGAAAGAGCACTGGTAAGTATTCCAATCTTAAATATGCTAAATGTTAAATAATCTTAAATATGTTCCAATGTTAAATAATTCAGTGAAGGGGCTGACATCCTTGTGTAGTAGTTTTATGCTGGCTAAGAGCCAGGCATGCATTAAAAAAACATTCACTCATTTTTCTCTGCTATAATTGAGCAGAGGAGAGGGAAGAAATATTGATGGGCTCATGAGCTGAGATAACAATTAGGAGAAAAACAGTTTAAGGGTAAAACAGGTTCAAACTTATATAGTAACAAGAAGATTGGTGGGGTCATGAGAAATTGGGTCATAAGAAAGTGGGTCATGAGAATTAAAAGAAACCTTCAGAACACTTTTTTCCCCAATCCCTCCCTCTTACCCACTGACAGCACAGAGAGACAAAATGTGATCTTTAGTCCATTTATCACTTCTAAAATTTTTCTCAGTTTGCTTAGGGAGTTTCTTGCTCTGCCATGGGGTCTTTCCCACTGGAGACAGTTCTCTGTGAATTTTTCCAGTGTGGTTTTAATTTTTATGAGTAGCAGTCCCACCTGACCTGCTACAACGTGAGTCCCTCCCACAGGAAAACAGTCTTCCCACAGCTGTTTTGCATGGGCTATTAGTTCATGGGGGTATAGTCTTTTAAGGAGGAGCTGTTCTAGTTTGGAAGCAAGGGTCTTCTTTCTCTATCTTCTCTCTTTGTTAGAATTTCCCAGTAGCTTACAGCTTTTTAGCATCCACTCACTCCAGCCTGTGCCCCTTTTCTCACGGGCTGTGAGTGGATCTCTGCATTCCCCCATGCGCTTTGTGAATTAAAGGGAGACTCTTGTATTACAGTCCCCACTATGACTTGCAGAAGAGTCTCATCTCTGACGTTTGGAGCACTTCTTTTCCTTCCTTCCCCTCACTGACTTTAGTGTTGCCATGTTGTTCTGTTACCATGTCTTCACTTTTTCCTTTTCTTCGATTTGGGAGAAAATTGTTGTCTGCAGGTCCGTTTGTTCTCAAGTTCTTTCAGTTGAAAAGTTCTTACAGGGTTTTGCAGCATTGAAAGGTTGATCTTGTGAAAAACGAGGTTCATTTTCCTGGTAGAATTTTTAAACCTTTAATTAAAAAGACAATAAGAGACAGCAATAAAACAAAGGGTTAAACAAAGAAAGCAGCCAGGTGCTTGGCATTCAGCAGAGAGCACACTTACTATCTTGGAAACACTCTTTAATTTTTTTTTTCTTTCTATCACCCTGTTGCATATTCATAGACCATTATGCATTATTCAAACATTCATTTGACTTTAGATGTTCTTTTGCTTGGTTTTAACCTTTGACTTGTCTTCTTGCTATCCTGTAGATTAAATCAATATGTTTTATTTCTCTTCCTGGTTCCATCCTGTTGTTTTTACCTTTCCTGATAATGGAGAGTCAATGAATTCTTTCTTTTGGGGTTCTGGTTTCTGTCACTGTTATCTTCATTCAGATAGGGTAATCCACAAATTGCCTTAACTGAGTTAGTTACATGAATAAAAGCATTTTAACATCGCATAATCTCTACTTTAATATTATGCTATGATATTATGCTGCTATATATTTATCACGCTACCATTTCTAAGTTTTGTTAACAGCAGAAATGAAAACTGTATTCACGCAGCAAAGTTATTCCAGCATTATACATATAGCATTCATTTTAATATTTGCAAAAGGCCAATAATATAATCTCTATTTATAACCGTCTCACCTGGGCTCCGTATTGGGGAATTGCTTGCCATGTCTCCTGCTGTCGGCCACGTGGTCCCCGCCACTGCCACACGGGTGGTGGCACTGAATGGAGAGGCTCTCTTCATGTGCGGTGTCAAAAAGGAGAAGCTGTTTCCACAGTGTGATAGATGTCCTAAAGTTAATTCGTGTTAAAAGATATAAGATGTAATTCACCTCCTGTAAATATAAGTTTTATTTCCAATCAAATCAACTGAGACGAAAGCTGCACGGAGAGGGGTACAAAGAATTTCCTTTGCCAGAGATTACACAGGAGGAACATGAGAAAACTATGCTAAGAATTACACAGGAGGGACATGAGGATACCTCTGCCGGGAATCGTTAAAAGAAGAACAAAGACAATGGAAAAGGGAGATGGAGAACCTGGAGAACCAAATGATTACATCAGATCGATATCTCATCCGTCTCCTCCTGACATTAACATCTCTACACATCTCTACATATCTCTAGCACCTGGACACAACAATCAAGGACATTGTCTTCCCGAGCAAATCCATTCAAATACACCAGAACCCGAACATGAATATCTAATGAGGCTGCCTAGGAAGAGGGAACCTCGAAGTCCCGATTTTCTCTCAGCGATCCAGTGTATAAAAAGAGACAGCTCCAAGCCAGAAATGTGAACTTGGGGGGTGACATACTGACAGAGTGTGTTACTGCGTTCACCCAGTGCCGAAACCCCACTGTCCTTTTAATTGTGGCTATCAGAGACTGTCATTTTTTTCATAATGAAATTCTAAATTTTGATTTATAGAATTTGGTCTATCGTATTTATTACAATCTGGTGACCCCCAACGTGATTGGTGTGATACTGGGACCCTCGGACCCCTGTCTCTGACCAGGAGGCACCCTGCTGAATTCAGAGGCCTGGCAGAGCCGGGAGGCCGTGTGGAATTGATCGGAGACACGACAAACTTAAAAACAAAAAGCCACACTTAAAAGGGATATAGGTGAGGTCAGAGCTCTTAGGGAACTTGGGGAGGTCTGGGGAACAGAACCTCCGGAGACACGGTGAAGAAGATCAACTTGTAAAAATCTACGTGCATGAAGAACCCACGCAGGAAAAGGATCATAAGTATTGCGTGGTTGAGTGGGAGTGACCGAGCATGTGAGTGAGACGTGATTTTATCACGAATTGAGTGGGGACCCCAAAGCTGCAGTTCCACTTCCCTGTGAGGGGTGTGGTCAGTTGCAGGGGAAGCAAAAGTTTCAGGAATTAAACACGCACCTCACACGTCAAGCCCAGAAACTTGGGGAGTTTCAGAGGGGGGATCGGTCACAGGAAGGCTGAAAGGGAAGGGTACGTCCTTACAAGAGTTCCGGGACTGGTAAACCTTTCAGCCTCGGACCAGGAACAGTCCAGGGGAGAGAGTAAGCAGGAGAAAGAGAGCTTGTAATCACCAGGAAAACCCTAGGAGGGATCGATCACCCTTAAAGTAACTGGTGAACCTACACTATGGGACAAGGGAAAAGTAAAACCAAAGAAAAGGTCACAGGGAAGTCCAAGAAGGGAACCGTTAAAGGGATCCCTGAAATCCCGATTGAAAGTCCTTTGGGATGGATGTTAGAGCATTGGGAGGAATGCCCTGTAAGAAAAAGGAGGTCAAAGAAACAAATGATACATTACTGTATGGACGTGTGGGGAGGAGTTGAAGTACGGGACCACATAATATGGCCCGTCTTCGGGACATTTGAAGAATGGATTTGTACAGCGCTAGTGAATTATGTGAAGGAAGGAGAGAGTAAAGAAGAACATGAGTATGCACAGGTCTGGGAAAGGATCAATGCTAGACTTTTGCCAGTGAAATTAAGGAGTCCAGCGTCCACCTCGGGTGATAGGTGGGAGCCTTTAGATAACCTTCCTCCGCCCTACCTTGTGCCCTCACCCCCTCCCCTTCCAAATCAGGGAAACCCCCAGGACCCTGCAGGATCCGGGTATCCCTCGGGGCAAGGGACCCCCACCCCCTCGCTGCTTCCATCCGCCCCTCCCCTGGAGTCACAGCCCTCACAGGCAGTGGCTCCGTTCCCACCGGTCGGGCTTCCTCCCCCACTAGAACCCATGCCGGCTCCCCGACCGTCTTGGGGGGTAACTCAAGTTCCCCAGACCCCAACCCTGCTCCTTGATACCCAGCCGCTTGAGCTAGATTCGGTGGCTTTCCTTAGCCCTGCAACCCCAGCTCTGCCAGTTTCATTAGAAACTAAGCACACTCCACCCGCTAGGAGGACTAGGAGACAGTTAAAAAGATTGAATGAAATGGAAAGTGAGGGTGAAGGTGAGAAAGCTAACCTCTTCCCTTTAAGGGAAGTGCCCACAGCCTCAGGAATTATCGGGTATGTAAACGTCCCGATTAATACCAGTGATGTAAGGGCTTTTAAGAAAAAAATGGGAAAGCTTATAGACGACCCCTTAGGAGTATCTGAGAGGTTGGATGCGTTCTTGGGAACGAGTATTTACTCATATGAGGATCTCACAATGATCTTAAGGTCTTTGTTCAACACCGAGGAAAGAGAAATGATAAGGCAAGCGGGAATGAGGGAGTGGGAGTGGGAGTGCCGGAATCCCCAAAGTACCCCCGGGGATCAAAAAGGGCCAAGCCAGGATCCCCTGTGGAACGCCCAAACCGAAGAAGGTAGAAGGAGTATGATCGATATGAGAAACATAATTCAAGGAATTAGGGAAGCAGTACGTCGAGGACAGAACCTGAGCAAGGTATTCGGGGAATGTCAGGGGAAAGAGGAAACCCCTACAGAGTGGTTGGAGAGATTAAAGAAAAGTCTCCAAGTATATTCTGGGACGGACCCTCATTCTCCTGTGGGAGAAGTATTGTTGAAAGCCCAATTCATGGCTAAATTGTGGAAGGACATAAGGAAGAAATTAGAGAAAATCGAGGGGTGGCAGTAGAAGGGATTGCAAGAATTACTTAGGGAAGCTCAGAAAATATACATGAGGAGAGACGAGGAAAAACAGAAAATACAAGCTAGGGTACTAGTGGCAGCTGTGAGGGAAGCCCAGAAACAGGAGCGTCCCCAAAACCTGGAAAAAACCTTAAGAAGGGGACCCTGGAAAGAGCCAGTCCATCTGCAAAAAGGGACCCTATGTAGTCAAGAAGAGGGACTGGAATGTTTCTATTGTAAGAAAAAAAGGGCACATAAAAAAGGATTGTAAGAAAAGAATAAAAGATGAGAAGATATTTCAGGAAGATTAGGGATGTTGAGGACTCTTTATTTTAGGGTCCTTAACATCAAGGGAGCCCGTGATAACCCTAAAAATAGGACCCAAGGGGACAGAAATGGATTTCTTAGAAGACTCTGGAGCTGAAAAAAGTACTTTTTAACAGTTGCCTCCAGGGTGCCAAGTAAGCAAAGAATTTATGGTGGTCATAGGGGCTAAGGGAGAGCCTTTTAGGGTTCCCATAGTAAAAGATGTAGAAATTGAATCTGAAAATAAAATCTGCTTAGGGGATATGTTTTTGGTAGAAGAGCTGATTATAACCTGTTGGGCAGGGATTTGATGGTTGCATTGGGTATTAGTTTAATTGTGAGAGATTCACGGATAGTGGTCAGTATAGATAAACTAACCTGTGAGGATGAGGAGAAAATTAACCCCGAAGTGTGGCATACGGGGAGGGAAGCAAGGAGGTTGGACATGGATCCTATTTCAATCAAAATCGAGAGACCTGAGGACCCCATAAGGGTGAAACAGTATCCTATCCCCCTGGAAGGGAGACGAAGATTGAAAGCTATAATAGATGACCTAATAGAAAAAGGAATTTTGGAACCATGGATGTCCAGACATTATACCCCAATATTAGCCATAAGAAAGACAGACGGGAGTTATAGGCTAGCACAGGGTTTGAGAGCAATAAATGAGAGAACAAAAACTCGATTTCCTGTGGTTGCAAACCCATACACACTTCTAAACAGGGTCTCCCCAGAGGATGTATGGCATAGTGTAATAGATCTAAAGGATGCATTCTGGACCTGTCCTTTAGCCAAAGGCAGTCGTGATTTCTTTGCATTTCAATGGGAGGACCCTGAAACAAATTGTAAGCAACAGCTGAGATGGGCCTCCCTGCCTCAAGGATTTGTGGACTCACCCAATTTATTTGGACAAGCCTAAGAGCAATTGCTAAGTCAATTTTCCCCTAGAGAAGGGACAAAAATCCTGCAATATGTAGATGATTTGCTAGTTGCTGGAGAAAGAGAGGAAAAAGTAAGAAAATGCACCATTCAATTATTAAACTTTTTGGGAGAAAAAGGTTAAAAAGTATCTAAGCAAAAATTGCAGTTCACAGAACCCGGAGTGAAATATCTAGGGCACTGGATTATCAAGGTAAAGAAAAATTTAGACCCAGAAAGAGTGTCGGGTATACTAGAATTACATCCCCCAAAGAACAAAAGACAAATACGCCAAATGTTGGGGCTTTTGGGGTATTGTAGACAATGGATAGAAAGGTATAGTGAAAAAGTAAAATTCCTATATGAGAAATTAACCACAGAAAAGGTAAAATGGACTGAGGAAGATGAAAGGGAATTACAGCGATTAAAAGAAGCCCTGACAGCAGCCCCTGTCTTGAGCCTCCCTGATGTGAACAAAAAGTTCCATTTATTCATCGATGTAAGCAATCATACAGCTCATGGGGTCCTGTCACAAGATTGGGCTGGGGATAAAAAACCTGTAGGTTACCTTTCAAAATTACTGGATCCTGTAAGCAAGGGATGGCCCACCATGTTTGCAAGCTATAGTGGCGGTTGCCCTATTAGTGGAGGAAGCCAAAAAGATTACCTTTGGAGCTCCCCTAATAATTTATACCCCACATGATGTGAGAACTATTTTACAGAAAAAGGCAGAAAAATGGCTTATAGATGTGTGGTGGTTTTAGGCAGATTTTGGGAGAAATGCTCCTAAGGGGCCCCCCTTCCCTCCCCCAGCCGGTTCGGGAAAAAAACTTCCTCAGAGAGAAGTGGAAAAAAGCTGTTTATTAAACAGGCAAAGCACTCCCCGCACAATACCCGATGACAAGAGCTTTGTGCCGCTTATGGAGAGACAACAAACTAAAAGAAAGTCTCTCCTCTTGAAGATCGTCACTGTGCTCCACCGCTCCGTCTCCACTGGCGTTGGGAGAAAAGGAGATGTGCAGGGCTGGTCTTGGTGGGGTGGGTCCCCTGTGGAGGCCCCCGGTGCTTCTCCAGGTCCTTAGTCCCGACAGGTTGGAACAGTTCTATGGAGAGGGCAAAAAAGAAAAAAAAAGGAAAAAAAAGAAAGGAAAAAAAGAAAAAGGAAAAAAAAAAAGGCAAAAAAAGCGCTTCAGCTATTCTACAGCGTCTAACTACGCTAGCACTAAACTAACTAACTGCCGGGAAACTGCTTCTTCAGTCTTGCCGAGTTCCAACTCCCCCGCTTCAAGGTCACTCCGATGAGCAGAGTTTTCCTGGGAAAAAACAAACCGCGCTTGCCCTCCCCCCTGCACCCAACAGGCGATTGGGGATACACAGTCACCCCAGGATAACTTCCACCCCTTAATCCCCATATCATTGACTTACAGACAGAACTAATGTATATTCCACATAAAACTTCCATCCATTCTCCACATTAAAAAAAAAACAATACAAGCAATACCCGTCATGCTCCTGTATCATTCCACACTGAGCCACTGAATCCAGGCCCCAGGCTGCAGGGCAGCAGGATTCCTCTCTCACTTACTCATACCTTCAACACTTAACACATACCCTCTCACTTACACATTTCCATTTCATTCTGCGTGGTTTAATGTACAGACAATGGCAATAGTATTCAGCAAACAGTGATGTTTACAAATTATTCTCACCCAACAATCAGATCTCCCTGAGGTACACATCGTGTTGTTCTATCTTTCTGCATCATCCACCATGTGCAACCTGGTCCGTGAGCAAAGACAACTCCACGAATGGGTTTGTCTGTACTTGAGGCAGACCTGATCCACACTGTCTTTCCTAACAGACCTCTGGCATGCACCACTGGGACTTTATCTCCATCTGTTGTATGCAGAGGCTCAGCCTGGGCGGGTCCTGCTCGGTTGGTGGAGCCTCAAGTGTTGACCAACCAGGTGGCCTTTGCCAAATGCTGCTCCCAATTCTTGAAAGATCCACCCCCCCAATGCTTTCAACTGGGTTTTTAACAATGCATTGTGCTTCTCCACTTTGCCTGCAGCAGGTGCATGGTAGGGAATATGGTACACCCACTCAATGCCATGTTCCCTAGCCCAGATGTTTATGAGGCTGTTCTTGAAATGAGTCCCGTTGTCTGACTCAGTTCTCTCGGGGGTACCATGCCTCCACAGGACTTGCTTCTCTAGGCCCAGGATTGTGTTCCGAGCAGTAGCATGGGGCACAGGGTAGGTCTCTAGCCATTCAGTTGTGGCTTCCACCATGGTCAGCACATAGCGCTTGCCTTGGCGGGTTTGGGGAAGGGTGATGTAGTCAATCTGCCAGGCTTCCCCATACTCATACTTGGACCACCGCCTGCCATATCATAGGGGCTTCACCCGCTTGGCCTGTTTGATGGCAGCACACGTCTCACAGTCATGGATAACCTGAGAAACACTGTCCATGGTTAGATCCACCCCTCGGTCTCGTGCCCACTTATAGGTGGCATCTCTACCCTGATGGCCTGAGGCATCATGGGCCCATCGAGCTAAAAACAACTCTCCCTTGTGTTCCCAATCTAAATCAATCTTTGACACTTCTATTTTTGCTGCCCAATCTACCTGCTCATTGTTTCGATGCTCTTCATTAGCTCTACTCTTGGGAATGTGGGCATCTTCGTGGCGGACTTTCACAGGTAGTCTCCCTACCCTGGTAGGAATGTCTTTCCACTCCTCAGCAGCCCAAATTGGTTTCCCTGCATGCTGCCAATTAGCCTCTTTCCACCTCTTCAGCCATCCCCAGAGAGCATTGGCTACCATCCATGAATCAGTATAGAGGTAGAGCCTCGGCCACCCCTCTCTTTCAACAATATCCAAGGCCAGTTGAACAGCCTTGAGTTCTGTGAGTTGACTTGATCCACCCTCTCCTTCAGTGGCCTAAGCAACCTGTCGGGTGGGGCTCCACACGGCTGCTCTCTACTTCCGGTTCATCCCTACAATACGACAGGAACCGTCAGTGAAAAGGGCATAATGCGTCTCCTCTGCTGGCAATTGGTTGTATGGTGGAGCCTCTTCAGCCCGTGTCACTTGCTCTTGTTCTTCATCTGTGAGGCCAAAATTTTCACCCTCAGGCCAATTGGTAATTATTTCCAAAATCCCAGGGCGATTCAGTTTACCCATACGGGCGCACTGCGTAATGAGAGCAATCCACTTGCTCCTTGTGGCATCAGTGGCATGATGGGTGGAGGGGACCTTCCCTTTAAACATCTACCCTAGCACAGGCAGTCAGGGTGCCAGGAGGAGTTGCACCTCTGTACCAATCACCTCCGAGGCAGCTTGAACTCCTTCATAGGCTGCTAAGATTTCCTTCTCAGTGGGGGTGTAATTGGCTTTGGACCCTCTGTAGCTTTGACTCCAAAATCCTAGTGGCCGGCCTCAAGTCTCACCAGGCACCTTCTGCCAAAGGCTCCAGGACAGGCCATGGCTCCTGGCTGCAGAGTAGAGCTGCAGAGTTCTTCACATCTGGTCCTGTCCTGACTGGGCCAAGAGCCACTGCATGAGCGATCTCCTGCTTGATCTGGGCAAAAGCTTGTTGCTGCTCAGGGCCCCAGTGGAAGTTGTTCTTTTTGTGGGTGACTAGGTAAAGAGGGCTCACAATCTGACTATACTCGGGAATATGCATCCTCCAGAAACCTATTGCACCTAGGAAAGCTTGTGTCTCCTTCTTATTGGTTGGTGGAGACATCGCTGTGATCTTATTGATGACATCAGTAGGAATCTGCCACTGTCTATCTTGCCACTTTACTCCCAGGAACTGGATCTCTCGGGCAGGTCTCTTGACCTTGCTCTGCTTGATGGCAAAACCAGCTTTCAGGAGAATTTGGATGATCTTCTCTTCTTTCTCAAACCCTTCCATTGCCGTGTTTCCCCACACAATGATGTCATGGATGTACTGTAGGTGCTCTGGAGCCTCACCCTTTTCCAATGCAGCTTGGATCAGTCCATGGCAGATGGTAGGACTGTGCTTCCACCCCTGGGGCAATCGGTTCCAGGTGTACTGCACTCCCCTCCATGTGAAGGCAAACTGAGGCCTGCATTCTGCTGCCAAAGGAATGGAGAAAAATGCATTGGCAATGTCAACTGTGGCATACCATTTTGCTGCCTTGGACTCCAGCTCATACTGGAGCTCCAACATGTCTGGCACGGCAGCACTCAGTGGTGGTGTCACCTCATTCAATGCACAGTAGTCCACAGTCAATCTCCATTCCCCTTCAGATTTACGCACAGGCCAGATGGGGCTGTTGAAAGGTGAGTGGGTTTTGCTGACTACCCCTTGGCTCTCCAGCTCTTGAATCATCTTATGGATGGGAATCACAGCATCTCGAGTTGTTCTGTACTGTCGGCAGTGCACTATAGAAGTGGCAATTGGTACCCGTTGTTCTTGCACTTTCAGGAGTCCTACTGCAGATTCTCAGACAGTCCAGGCAAGGTGTTCAATTGCCGGATGCCCTCTGTCACTACAGCCGCTATCCCGAATGCCCACCTGAGTCCTTTTGGGTCTTTGAAATACCCACTTCGGAGGTAATCTATGCCCAAAATACATGGGGCCTCTGGGCCAGTCACAATAGGGTTTTTCTCCCTCTCCTTTCCAGTTAGGCTCACATCTGCTTCTACTAAAGTAAAATCCTGTGATCCCCCCATCACACCAGCAATAGAGATAGATTCTGCCCCTACATGTCTTGATGGCATTAATGTGCATTGCGCACCAGTATCAACCAAGGCCTCATATCTTTGTGGTTCTGATGTGCCAGGCCAACAAATCCACACAGTCCAAAATACACTGTTTTCCCTAGCCTCTACCTGGCTAGAGGCAGGGCCCCTCTAAGCCTGGTTATCCTTCTTTCCTTGAGCATATGTCTTAGAGGTTCCTTCAAGGGGGTCGGACACGTCATCATTGTCATACCTGGCAGTTTGGCTACGGGCAACTGGAGTCGCTTCCCTTTTGGTGGAACTCCCTCTTTGAGCTTTGACTTCCTTCAATTCACGCACCCGTTGTGCCAGGGCAGCCGTAGATTTTCCATCCCATCTGTTCATATTTTCTACACAATCCCGCAGGAAGAACCACAGCTCAGCCCGTGGAGTGTACCCTCTCTGCCTACCCGGGGAGCGTCTACATTGGGTACTAGAACCTCTGATCTGTACTGCTGAGATTTGGAGAAGGTCCTCCCTGAGTCTCTTATGATTCTCATCTATCTTATCCTCTAGTTTCTGTAGACGTGTTTCCACAGCTGCGATTCTGGCGTGTGTTGGGCCATGCACAGCATCTGCATATGCTCGGAGCTTCTTCGCCATATCAAGCACCGTCTCCTCCATGTCCTCCCTCTTCATTACTGCTAAAGCAGAAGCGTATTTAAATGGCCCGAGTTGTATAAGTTTTCGCCACATCACAGATGTACATGTTACCAAGTCTGGGTTCCTAGTGTTTATGTCATCTGAGAAAACCATCTCTGTGGTGGTGCAGAACTGTTTTATTAGGTTTTTGTAAGAAGTTTATGTTATGGTTCATTTCACTCTATCCCCAATTCTGTATCCCTTTTGTGTTGTCTGTATAATAAGGTGTTTTGTGTCAATCATCCCACCCCTCACATGACATGTAACATCCCCTCTGCCCCTGCCCCCCCTTTCTCTGGGGCAGCCTGTCTATCACTCCAGGGGTCCCTCCCAGATTGTGAAATCTCAGGGAGAGGGCTTCAGGTGATAGGTAGCCTGGGGGGAATTCTTTTCCTCTGGAGGTGGTTGGTCCAAGGCTTGGGGGTGGGCACACCCTGTACCCCCTGATTTGTGGTCTTGTTGTATCCTGCCTGGGACCCCTCCCCCATATATAGGGGGTAGGAGGGAGGAAGAGGGTCTCTCAGCCCTCTCAGCCCTCTCAGCCCTCTCAGCTCTCTCAGCTGTGAGCTCTCTCAGCTCTCAGCTCTCAACCTCGAAGCTCTCAACCGCCTGCCTCGGAGCTCGGAGCTCCATGCTAATAAACATCTTTAACCTGCTAAGTTGAGAGCCAGCCTTTTCTCTTCTGCTGCTGTTGACTGTCTCGATACATGGAGTCTAGCTGCTGAGCCGAGAAGCCAAAACGAACTGGAAACTTTGTGTCTGTGTTGACTCGAGCTAGCTAGGGGTCAGCTCCCGCCCGGAGCGGGGACAGAACCAGACACATCTCTGCCACGGCCATTTCTCTCAAGCGTTGAATCCCTTGTTCTGTGGTCTTCCATGGGGTTTGCTGCATATAGAGATCATCTGCACGCAAGTATCTTTCTGCCACACTTCCTAGGACCCGTATCCAGAGACTGCAAGGACTAGCCTCTCTCATCATCTCCTGGTCGATGACTGGATCATGTGACAGGGATCCCAGATGCCTTGCTTCAGTGCTGTCCAGAATTGTAGCCTCACCTGCAGCATCCCAAAGACGGACTAACCAACTAATTATAGATTCATCAGGTTGTCGCTGGTAATCTTTTCTTAGGCCCTGAAGATCTTTCAGGGAAAAGGAATCAATATTGGCTTCTGATCCTGTGCTAGAAGCTTTGGCCTCTGATTTTGGTGAAGGTCCTTCTCTTGGGTCATCATTGTCCACTGGTCGATCAGTTTTAAGTGTGTGTTTCTTTGCCGGAGCAACTGCCAGGGGCTTAGGCTTACTGTCTGGTTTAGCTGCCGACTCAGGCTCAGGATCTAGTTTAGCTGCTGGCTTCATAACTAGGGTGTTGGCTGCAGTCTGAGCGACTGGGGTAGCTGTTGATTTGTATCCCTTCCCCCTGCCTCTGTTTGCTGCCCTACAGTCTCTAGCAATGTGCGATAAGCATATGCCAGGGCCCAGCTTACTGCAGCGATCTTCTCCCCCTTAGAGCCATCATGGTACCTGTCTTTCAGATATTTCCCCAGCTCCACTGGATTCTGAATTTGTTCCCATGGAAAATCCCAGACTACAGGGTCAGACAATTCCTTGAGGAGTTGGCCCATATCCTCCCATTCTCCACACCACTCAGAATTTCCTCTGCCTGGGTCAGGAGTTTCATCAGCCCCGCTAGAAATCTCAGCCCATATTCTAGAGAAGCTGCAGACTGTATAGAGGAGGCTTACCAGATGACAAACCAGAAAGATGGTCTCTTTAACACTCAGGGGAAACTCAGCATTATCCAACAATGATTTAACCGATTCAGAGGAGAAGAAGGAAACAAAAGATTGCAATGCTTCATCCTCTGCTCCTCCTCCCACAAACAGGGTGAATAACCATAACCATGACCCATACATACTGGGAAAAGATCTCAGCACCTTTATAAATTTCCTACAAATTATTATCATTAAACCAAGGCCAATAGCTACTCTAATCCGTGTCCCTCTACTGTAAAAACTGTGTATTAATGACAATATTGGGGCTATCTCTGGATATGCAAATAAACGTAAGGACCACAAAGGTATTAATACCTCAAAGAAGCCTAAGGATCCAAAACACATCAAGGCCCCCACCCCAAGAGACATGAGTTCAAGCAGCATAGTTACTGACTGCTAAATATTAATCAGCACAGGGTTTTTCCACTCTCTCTCGAGCCCCACGTTGGGCGCAAAGAAGTTTGTGGTGGTTTTAGGCAGATTTTGGGAGAAATCCTCCCAAGGGGCCCCCCTTCCTTCCCCCAGCCGGTTCGGGAAAAAACTTCCTCAGAGAGAAGTGGAAAAAACCTGTTTATTAAACAGGCAAAGCACTCCCAGCACAATACCCGATGACAAGAGCTTCGTGTCGCTTATGGAGGGATAACAAACTTAAAGAAAGTCTCTCCTCCTCTCCACCGCTCCGTCTCCACTGGTGTTGGGAGAAAAGGAGATGTGCAGGGCTGGTCTTGGTGGGGTGGGTCCCCTGTGGAGGCCCCTGGTGTTTCTCCAGGTCCTTAGTCCGGAGAGGTTGGAACAGTTCTATGGAGAGGGCAAAAAAGAAAAAAAAAAGGAAAAAAAAGAAAGGAAAAAAAGAAAAAGGAAAAAAAAAAAGGCAAAAAAAGCGCTTCAGCTATTCTACAGCATCTAACTACGCTAGTACTAAACTAACTAACTGCCGGGAAAAAAAAAACAAAGAGAGCTTCTTCAGTCTTGCCGGGTTCCAACTCCCCTGCTTCAAGGTTACTCCGATGAGCAGAGTTTTCCTGGGGAAAAACAAACCACACTTGCCCTCCCCCCTGCACCCAACAGACGATTGGGCATACACAGTCACCCCAGGACAGGATGCGAGGCTCCTGAAGTATGAAGCCATTCTAATTCATGCCCCCAAATTAGAATTAAGGACAACAAAAGCTAACAATCCAGCCGAGTTCCTTTTTGGGGAAGCATCAGGAAGGCCCATCCATAATTGCTCTGACTTGATAAAATTGCAAACAAAGGTAAGGGCAGATCTGGAGGATGAGGAATTGGAACAGGCAGAAAAGTGGTTTGTTGATGGCTCAGCCAGAGTTATAGAAGGGAAAAGGAAGTCAGGTTATGCCATCATATATGGGAAAACAGGAGAGGTAATTAAATCGGGCCCGTTAAGTGCATCTTGGTCAGCCCAAGCATGCGAGTTGTATGCAGTTTTACAGGCTCTAAGGGAACTAAAAGGAAAAGTGGGAACCATTTTCACAGATTCCAAGTATGCTTTTGGGTGGTACACACCTTTGGAAAGATTTGGGAAGAGAGAGGATTAATAAACACTCAAGAAAAAAGTTTAGTACATGAAGATCTGATAAGACAGATCTTAAAAGCTATAAGAGAACCAAAGGCTATTGCCATTGTATATGTAAAGGGGCATCAAGCAGGATTACAGTTTAGAACTAGGGGAAATAACTTAGCTGATCAGGAAGCAAGAAGGGCAGCCCTTCTCACACTTAGCATCCCTGAGAACCCCAGAGGCGACACCCAGTAATTTCCCCCTCATCCCACTGAAAGAGAAGCTGAGGAGTTCAAAAAGATAGGGGGGACATTAGAAGAAGGAAAATGGAAGCTACCTAACGGTCGAGAATTAATCCCCAAAGCTTATGCCCGGAGAATACTAAGGAGATTGCATTCCCAGACCCACTGGGGAACCCAGGCATTAGCTGAACAATTCCTAAAATTTTTTGGATGTAAGGGTATCTTTGAAATAGCAAAACAAGAGGTCCAGGGCTGCATGACATGCCAGAAAATAAATAAGTCTAGGATCAGGCAGGTCACACCAGGGGGACGTCCCTTAGCGTACCGCCCCTTCGGGAGAATTCAGGTGGACTTCACTGAATTACCAAAAATTGGAAGGCATAGGTATTTATTAGTAATAGTGGACCAATTGACCCACTGGGTGGAGGCATTCCCAAGCCCTAGGGCAACAGCCCAGATGGTAGTAAAAAGGTTATTAGAAGAAATAATACCTAGATATGGGATCCCAGACTCCATTGACTCGAATCCGGGAACACATTTCACCTCCAAAATTACAAAACATCTAGCGGATGCTCTCGGAACTAGATGGCAATATCACACACCCTGGCACCCCCAGAGCTCGGGACAGGTGGAATGAATGAATCAGACGTTAAAAGCTCAGATATCAAAGCTTATGCTAGAAACTAAGATGTCATGGGTGAAGTGCCTACCCTTAGCACTCTTGAATATTAGGACACAACCCCATTCAGGATCTGGTCTGTCCCCTTTCGAAATGTTATATGTAACGCCATATGAACATGGAATGTCAGTGCGACACCTTCAAGGGGAAGATTGCCAGATCCAGTCTTATCTTGTCTTAATTTATAAAAATTTACAGGAACTCCGACAGCGCGGACTAATAGCACAGAGCACACCCTTGGGATTTGCCATTCACAAAATCCAACCAGAGGACAAGGTGCTGATCAAGATGTGGAAAGAAACGCCATTATCGCCTCACTGGGAAGGACTTTTCCTTGTCCTCCTCACCACTGACACGGCTGTGAGAACAGCAGAAAGAGGCTGCACCCATTCGTCTCGGGTGAAAAGAACAGAACCACAAGACAGCTCTCCGCAGTGGAAAATCACCTCAGCTCCGGGAGATTTAAAGCTGAGGATTCACCGAAAAACCCAATGACCAGCGCTTACTGGCTAAGTTGTAACCAAGCAGGGTGTCCCTGCTATCCTTTTGTTCACTTTAAGTGCGGATATTGTAAACAAATTTGGGTGACTCACTGTGACTGCGGAACCAAGCCTTGCGTTTTGTGTGAAAATTGTTTAGAGGAGGAAAGAAGGCTCACAGACCTTTTTCTACAAATTGTCACGGAAACGGGTCTTTTGGAATTAGATTCTTTTGAGTGGTTCCACTACTTCACAAATGGGATAAGGGGAAGATTGAATAAGAAGGCAGAACCACTAGTAATTGAGTGTAGGAGGACAGTAAAAGTACCCTGCATAGCTGATCAGCTAAAAATGGCCAAGTGGGAACAGTACAAAAGACGGTATGCTCAAAGGAGCACCCACGGGGGCCCGGAAGAATATCCCTGCTGCCAAGAAGATGGTTTACCTCGCCGCCGGTGGCAACCCGGTGGGCAAAGGCAAGGGCAGAGGGATACACCTATGGGTAACCCTAGTGATCCTGAGCCAAGCCGTGTACCTCACGAGTGGCCTCCCCAACCCTAAGGAAAGAATGGGGAAAGAAACAGACCTGCAGGAGACTCAGCTAGAGCCTACCTGGGACCAAAACATAGAACCCAGGGTACATATTGACTGTCCAAATATGCAAAGGAGGGAAAACTGCGAATATAATGATAGTGGGCTCCAAATAAACAAAACGAAAGAAAAAACCAATAACCCGATGGCAATGTCTAGGAAAAAGAGAGGGCTAAGTAACCTACCCATAATCCCCATATGCAGAGATTGTAATAAAACTGTATGGATTGGGGGTAAAAGGAAATCTACCTTGGTAGGATATTTACAAGTAAACAAATTGTGTTATGATAAAAATAAATTAGAGATGCGCACCCTCAGTGGGAAAACATATTGGGTAGGACAGAATGAAAAACTTCAAGCAGCTTCCTTGAACAGTGGACCTATCCTACTAGATTTATTAAGCAAAAACGATGAAAGGGTCTGCTTAAAATTAGATAAGGATGAGGAAGGGCTGGACCCAGAAAATAAGATACAAAGGGTAGCCCTGGAATTAAAAAGGCAGGAATTCGAGGCAAAAAGGAAAAGATGGAGAAAGAGAGAATGAGGTCACATAGCGAACTGTACGAACACTTAGAAAGACAATCTAGTGATTGGAGCTTATCTGCCTCTAGCAAAAATCTCTTTGTGGATCTGGTACAAGAAATTGCCACAGAATTAGGACTAACTAACTGTTGGATTTGTGGGGGACTAAAGTCAGCTGAAAGATGGCCCTGGAAGGGGGAAAGTTTAGCTCCTGAACAACTCCTAAGATGGGATAGCAAAATCCTAAAAACGATGACCTGGCCCGAGGGATGGACCTTAGATGAGAGAATAATAGGGACCATTTGTATCAGCAGGGAAGGAAGCACATACATTGAAACAGTGGGTTACACCCCATATCTGTCGCTGTGTCCATCCTCGCGCTTGCAGCGCTCGCAGGCTAGCTCAGTTAGACACTGCGGCAGCGTAGAAGGGTTGGGGCAGCACGTCGGACGAGCCGCCTCCTT